>CM060251.1:7116589-7284089 GCA_030684275.1 Acipenser oxyrinchus oxyrinchus
TAAGGCAGCGGATTGTGTGAGACAGCAGGAAGGGGTTAAAACCTCCCTGAAGAGAGAAATGGCACCTTTGTTTAATTGTTTTGTGCTTTTATTAATTAGTTTTGTTAATTGTTTTATTATTATTATCCCCTGCACCTGGGAGCCATTGTTAAATTAGTACCAGGTGCAGGGTATTTAAGAGGAGCAGTCAGAATGCTCAAGGCTGCTGAGTAGGAGGAAGCAGAAGAGAGGTGCTCTGCTTCCGAGCAGTCTGAAAGAAAAAGTAAGTGCTGTGTAAACCTGTATGGTTTGTGTGCCAGGTAAACGGCTTAGCTGTCCTGCAAGTTAGTCAGGGAATAACCTGTGTAGTAAGTACTCCAAAACGGAGTTAGGTTTTGTTTTGTATTTGTTTGTTTTGTGTTTATTAAAAAGTAGCGCAACCGCGCTAGAAAATCCATTTCTGTTGTTGCTGGGTCGTATTTTTAAAGGGGCACGAACCCGTGAGTGGTGAAATCATTTCACAATATATATTAGGGCTGTGAATTAATCGCTGTGAATTAACTTCCGAGATTAACCCGTTCATTTTTTTTAGATACATTTTTTTTAACGCGGGTTAATCGCCCTCTGTCTTGACCCTATCAGCATACCACCCCTGCTGCACTATTTTAATATACTCCAGTGCATGCAATGCAGTAAGTGCAGTCGTCGTTTGAACAGAAAGTTAGTCACGGAACTGCATTATGGAGCAAAGCACTAAAAGTGAAGGACTTATGAAAGGGAAGTGTGGCACAGCAGGGCTCTGCCCTTGGAAATACTGGCAGGCCTGGAAGCCTTATTTTGTAAGTTTTGTTTTGTGCTTTTTGTCTTATTTCTGTTTAAAACCCTTTCTGCTTGGCCCTCGTGCCTGTTTATTTTGTATTTTTGGAGTATTAAAAAGCTTTATTTTTGAACTTTCACACTGTCTCTGAGTCTCAACCTCTGTCATCCTGTCACAGGAAGTTTATTTTAAAAAAAACTTTCTGACAGTTAATTGGATAGAAAGACTGTTACTTGTATCTGTTAGTTCCATTATCATAGAATGCATCTAGTCTGCTGTACCACCTTGTGTTGTAAAATTTTTATTCAAGATCTCTTCAAGCCTGTGCATCAAGCTACATCATGTCAGTACCATACAGGGTGTCCCACTTGAAAGTAGGCCCGTAAGTGTTTCAGTTAGATGTTGGCAATCAGTCCATGTCCACGTTGGGAGTGGCATATATAAACCGAGTTTGAAATAATGAGGATTCCTGTCCATTTCTGTGCCTGCTCCATCATGTGATAATTTATGTATTATTTATAATACTTTTACTACTTATTGGGCTACTTTCAGTGGAACACCCTGTATAAACAATGCTGTTGCAAAGTGGACAGCAACCTGATAAGAAAATATACAGTTTAATTTGAAATGCAGTAAAGCGAGTAATAAACTGACTCCATCGTGATTGAGCAGTTGGTCCAAACAATTTAACAGCAAATGCTGGAGTTTTTCTGTATAATCCTGTGTAAATAAATATAAAACCATAAAGAGGGACAAACAAAATGAATCCAGAAATAAGAATACAGGGTTTTTATGATGAGCTGTTTTTTGGATGATGTTAATAATAATAATAATATCAGTAATAAAATACATTTGAATGAGATGGATGCAGTAATTGTATCAATTAAATATGCAACTAAAACCAAGATTAACTGAGATTAAAAATGGTATATTGCAATAAATATACGTCAAGAAAAGGTCCCAAATATACTGCAACATGGTTACAATGTCAGTACTAACAGCTGCCACTGTTAAGATCAATACAATGCTGTGTAATCTGAGTTTAATCTAGTTTACCTTTAATAAATGCACAAACATGGAATTTAAATACTGTACTCCTACCTTAAATGGTATTGCAATGTGACAGCAGAAAAAACATCAATTTATTTACACAGCCCAAGGCATATATATTTTTTTAACGCCATAATTCAAAGGCTTATTTATAGATATAGATGTTCCAAAAAGAGAACTATCATTGTGTTGCTTGCCTGAGGGAGGCATTTTGAGAGAAAAAGGGTTCTTGAATCTATAAAACCATTACAAGCTAGAAGAATCAGAAGTAAAGTAGACACATGTTTCAGTCAAAGAAGGTCAATAAGGTCAGTATGCATCAGCAGGACATAAGGAAACTTGTGCTATTTTCAGTTCATCAATGCAGGACTTGAACTTTAAATAAATCAAGAATGATTTTGAAATAGTCAATGTGTGAAATGGAGTTTACAAAAGTGTTATTTAAAGTCTACCATCATCATCCTTATCATCACCATCATCTTCATTATCTAAGGATTGTCAGGTTTAAATTTTTTTACATTTTTGAGCAATTAAAAAAAACAGTGATGATTAACTAAATGTTCTTCTCATTATTGCTTTAGAATGAGTTTCTTCTATCTCCATGTAATTTCACATAAAGATAGAACAACCTTATTCTCAGGCCATGAAATTTGAAAACTTCATCCTATGCATTACTGATGTTCCACCGTTTAGCAAGCTAAAAGTTGACAACCCAATGGCATAAACTGTGAGATGAAAAGCTTAAGATTGTATGCATTATATTATATTTACAGTATACAGTAGGAAAAACAGTGGCAAGCCCACCCCTTAAGGTGCTGTGAGCTTTGGGGAAATATTTAGATGGGCATGTCATAAAAACACTCTGAGATTTTAAACGCACCACACATAAAGGTTGCTGTTGACAAACAAGTTTTCAACATTTGACAATCTAATACCTGATAGACCTCTAACCATACCTCTATAAGTTCCACACAGTATTCACAACGTACAGCCAAGACAGTTCCTGATGGAAAATCACAATGGTATGGTTAGTGCTATTCAATTTATGTCAGAAATTAGGGCTGTCAGTTAAGCCTCCAAATAGCTTAATTGGGCACACAAAATTGAATCGTTCGAATAAATATTGATGATTGTACCGCCCACATACATTTTCTGTCATGTAATGAAGTTTAAGGTCAAATCGATTTATCATTGAAGGCACACATAATATTATAGCTCCCCTAGTGGTTGCTCTTGTCTTATTCCGCAAATACCTCAATAGATTTCCAGGCAAGAGTAATAAGAAGTTATTGACAACCATTGGCAAAGTATGGCAAAAAAGATATCCTGTTCATGTGGCACTTCCTCATTTACCAATATATACTAGGAACCCATCCCTGTGAATTAATGCTATTATTTAGTTTTTTCTTCAGCTGTATTGTAAACCGAGATTTTGCATGATGGCTTATTAACAATCCCAAAAAATGATAACGGACATTATGATGTACATAATTCATGTACTCAATAACCATGCTATATAATGGACAGAAAAAACAGACCTAGGAGTTTATGTTGACTCAGAAATGTCTTCATCTAGACAATGTGGGGAAGCTATAAAAAAGGCCAACAAGATGCTCGGATATATTGCGAGAAGTGTTGAATTTAAATCAAGGGACGTAATGTTAAAACTTTACAATGCATTAGTAAGACCTCATCTAGAATTGTTGTGTTCAGTTTTGGTCACCTTTGTACAAAAAGGATATTGCTGCTCTAGAAAGAGTGCAAAGAAGAGCAACCAGAATTATCCCAGGTTTAAAAGGCATGTCGTCTGCAGACAGGCTAAAAGAATTGAATCTATTCAGTCTTGAACAAAGAAGACTACGCGGCGATCTGATTCAAACATTCAAAATCCTAAAAGGTATAGACAATGTCGACCCAGGGGACTTTTTTGACCTGAAAAAATAAACAAGGACCAGGGGTCACAAATGGAGATTAGATAAAGGGGCGTTCAGAACAGAAAATAGGAGGCACTTTTTCACACAAAGAATTGTGAGGGTCTGGAACCAGCTCCCCAGTAATGTTGTTGAAGCTGACACCCTGGGATCCTTCAAGAAGCTGCTTGATGAGATTCTGGGATCAATAAGCTACTAACAACCAAACGAGCAAGATGGGCTGAATGGACCTCCTCTCATTTGTAAACTTTCTTATGTTCTTATCTCTGACCATGTACACCAATATCTTGTTTTTGTCAGTTACAAAAGACTTGATTTTTTTCCATTTATTTCCACTGTGGGCAATTCACCTGACACACACGGGAGACAGAAGTTTTATTTGAAAACACCCAGTTTTATTATTTTTGATGTTTTCTTTTAGCCCACAGAGGGCGCTGTTGTCCGTGGCCTGAGTACCAGCAACAGTACACAGGACCACAGGAATACCAGTAAAATAAACTGGCGCACTCACAGGTGCTCAAAATAATAATTAACACAAAAGGTGAAATGAAAAGAGAAAATAAAACCCAGTAATAAAACTACAAAATAAAGGTGCTGCTTACGCAGTGCCCCCACTGCCGCTAAGCCGGTCAGCTCGGGAACTCGCTGATATGCACTATACACTGGGGTGGACATTAGAGGTCAGACATTTTTATTACATTATTCGTTAAGTTATTACATTATCCGGTGATTATTAATCAATTATCCAGTATTTATATCGATGTATATAATGAGGAATGGAATCGATCGAAAATCAATTTTCAATTTAATCGTAGCAACCCTATTATATCAGAAATGTACATCATTTTGTAGGCCTGATGAGTTTGGTAAGTCATGATTTGTGAAAATCACTAAACTGATCTTATAGAAAACTAACTGTATATTCAGAGGTCATTGAGATTTTTTCTGACTGAAGTACTTTTTTGCCTCTGGGATTACGCCTCCATATGTTTTCATGATAAAAGTGTACATTAAGACGTGCAGCCCCCAACAGCTGCAGACAAAACAACTCTGATGAAGCAAATAATCTATTGATTAAAGTGGTAGTTTAACAGAAACAAATAGGGATATGTTTAGATTAAAATATTCGACTGCAAAAACTTGAAAAATGCATAACATCAATTTTGCCCAAATAATTTTGCGAATGAATTTACCAGTGCTAAATCATTTTTGTGATTTTTGCAGCTGTGGTTCAATCATTTCTGTCCTCAAGTGCCACGTCCTTTTTTAATGTAAGTCATTAGTGATTGAATCACTACTTTCCTTTTCTAACATCATCCTTCCTTGTCTTTTACGGTATATATTGAACAAAAAACACTTCACTTCAATCAAGTAATTTGTTTGTACAAGGAACATTTATTTCATCCATTACTTTCAAAACACCCAATAGAGGTACATTTACAAACACTAAAAGAAAATTAAGACTTATAATTGAAAACATTGCCATAGGATTTCACATTTGTTTCTTTTTGTGTTTCTAAAGTAAATTGTATGTTTTAAAACCTGCAAATGAATTACTGTCGTACAGAAGTAATTTATGCCAACAGCATCCTAAAAAACCTTAATATTCAACTGTTATATACTTTGCTGTTTAAAAACCACAAAGACAACACAAAATGTTAGGTGTGGTAGAATCTTCAGTCAGCTAGTTTTGTTTACTGTATTCATTTCAATAAGCAGTGCTGGTATACTTTGTCAAAACCCCTTTGGCCATAAAATTGGATTTTGGTCAACATTGGGGAGGGGGCTGTTATAAGAACTGAGGATAAATTGGTGGTTAAATTGATGGTTTTGGATGAATGATGCATAAGTAATGCAATTAACAGGTTTAGGATGAAATCAAGGATCATAATACATAAGGGACTAATGCTTATGTGGTCATATGTAAGTCTTTTATTTCTGTCTTTATTTTCTTGTTGAGTGTTTGTAACCGTGATTACATGATCTGTGGCAGGGGTCTAATTCTTTGGCATTGTCAGTTCAATGATGGTGATTTTTTGTTTTATCTTTTGCAATCCCCTTGATGCCTTTGCTGCGGGGTGCTCTGTTAATGTTATTAGCTGGAATGATAACGGATTAACCATCAAATAAAGCATAATCCTTATCTTACTTTATCTCACAAACCACAGTGGGAACTGCATACCTCAAAGATAATCATTTTCTTGCCTCAGATTTATTTTGTATATGCAAGAGGTGGGTGTCTCTTATGGTGAATAAGGCCATTGCTTGTCTTGTTTCTTAGGCAACTGTAAACCCTAATGGCAGATATGTGAAAATCATCAAATTCAATCAAATTTACATTTAATATAGCGCTTCATATACACAGGGAGCGTCTCAGGGTGCTTTACATAGTCAAAGGAAAAAGCAAAAAACAAAACACTTTAGAAACTCTGCAAAAAATAAAATAACAAAAACCAAGAAAAAACAATATACTACAATAAGAATTTTAACTAAAAACCTGATCAAACAAAAATGTTTTTATATGTGTTTTAAAAAGAGGAAGAGATTGGATACTTCTAATTTCCCAAGGTAGGGCGTTGCATAGTGACACAGTTTCAGGAAGGTAAATGCTTTTATTGTAACACATTGCTGATTAATCCCAATGGTAACTGGGATGACAGACACTTCACTATTAACCTTTCATCCTCTTTAATGTTATTGCTGTATGTTACTGATGGCGTTATTGTGTGTTACAATAACCCCATCAGTTACGGCACTACGGCTGTAATTTTTGTAAGGCTGGGTTCTGTTTTGTATCCGCATTTAAAAATAAATAAATTCATAACAAAATAAAAAAATAAATCATCATAATAAAAATAGCGGACTTGTTTCTAAAGCATATTGCTAAATCAAACCTGTAAGATCTGTTTTATGAGGGAATTTCGTTTTTCACACAACACCATACAGAATTCAAGAATAACACCCTTGACAAGCCCAGCATAAACATTCCCTTTAACTATGTTTTACATTTTAGATGACAGTACTCTTTCAAAGCATTCAATAATTCCTCTTTTGACACGTACAGTACTGGATTCCTGAACCCTGTAGTTTTCTATTTACTATATCGATGTATATTTCTTTCTTTTCTCCTGTGCATCACACAATTTCTCATATTCTGTATCTCACTGTTTTTTTTTTCTTCTCAATAACTTCCTTCTGTTCCCCTCTGTGCCAACCACAGCATCGTAATATCTGACAACGCCCCCTTGGTCTTGGAAATTGTCTCAAGTTTGTCTTGATTCCTTAAACCCTTTTACCCTCTTTTTCTTTTCCTCAGCACCACTCTGGTTCTGTTTTTCGTTACTCGTCAGGAGATTCTGAAGGTCTACCTAGAGAGGGGAATGGTTTCAAACACTGAGCACCACAAGTTCCACACGGCATGCTGTCAAGATGGCTGTTCTCACCTTACAAATAGATCAGCGATAGATAAGTTTCTCCATCTCCCATTACCTTTACAGTGAGCAAGTGGCTTGTGATCTCCTATATGCAAAATCCAAAAATGTGTTAAGTTATTTAGACAAACAGTTTTTGGTCATAAGCTACCATTACATTATTTTACTTATAAACATGGTAAATATGAAAATGCCTGAAGTCTGTTAAATACTTCACACCATATGGTATTGCACCACTGACATGGTGGCTGGGTGTATTATCATGTTCGATGTATCCATCACCAACAGTGTACAAGTGCAACATTTTTTAGTGGACTTGAGCCACGACTATAATTAAATAAACTACGTCATTTGTTTGGCCTTTCAGTGTAAGTAAGGGTATATTAGAGAAATCAATGATATACCAGGAGAACATGCCCCATACCAGGGCAATGCCAAGTACAATCGAGATGACAGCAGTGGTGTAGCTGGGTGGTTTAGGGGTTTGAACCCCCCCCGAAATGATTTACTCAACTACATGGGACAATAAAAAATATCAGCCATGTGCAAAAATCTCGATCCATCTCAACCCCCGACCCCCCACCACCCCCCCGAAAGAAAGCCTTGCTATGCCAGTGTTATTAAAAATCTCCCTCCACCCCTGAAACCCAATCCTGGCTATGCCACAGGCTGACAGGTCCTTATAAAGCAGCCTGTGTTTTGGTTGATGACTATATGTATTTCCAAGAATTATTATCAAATTCATGAAAGGGGGTTGCATGAGAAATTTTCCATATGTCTTCGGAAAAACATTATTAAAAACACCTTATTCTTAGAACATAAGAACATAAGGAAGTTTACAAATAAGAGGAGGCCATTTGGCCCATCTTGCTCGTTTGGTTGTTAGTAGCTTATTGATCCCAGAATCTCATCAAGCAGCTTCTTGAAGGATCCCAGGGTGTCAGCTTCAACAATATTACTGGGGAGTTGGTTCCAGACCCTAACAATTCTCTGTGTAAAAAAGTGCCTCCTATTTTCTGTTCTGAATGCCCCTTTATCTAATCTCCATTTGTGACCCCTGGTCCTTGTTTCTTTTTTCAGGTCGAAAAAGTCCCCTGGGTCGATATTGTCAATACCTTTTGGAATTTTGAATGCTTGAATCAGATCACTGCACAGTCTTTTTTGTTCAAGACTGAATAGATTCAATTCTTTTAGCCTGTTTGCATACGACATGCCTTTTAAACCCGGGATAATTCTGGTTGCTCTTCTTTGCACTCTTTCTAGAGCAGCAATATCCTTTTTGTAAAAAGGTGACCAGAACTGAACACAACAATTCTAGAGTTCTTACTAATGCATTGTAAAGTTTTAACATTACTTCCCTTGATTTAATTTCAACACATTTCACTATATATCCGAGCATCTTGTTGGCCTTTTTCAACATAAACTCCTAGGTCTTTTTCATAGATTCCTTCTTCAATTTCAGTATCTCCAATATGATATTGATAATGCACATTTTTATTGCCTGTGTGCAGTACCATACACTTTTCTCTATTAAATGTAATTTGCCATGTGTCTGCCCAGCATTTTGAATGACCTTTGCTGCTGCAACAGTGTTTGCCACTCCTCCTATTTTTGTGTTGTCTGCAAATTTAACAAGTTTGCTTACTATACCAGAGTCTAAGTCATTAATGTAGATTAGGAATATCAGAGGACCTAATACTGATCCCTGTTTTGAGGTTTCTTCTCTAATCGGTACTTTCTGTTTTCTACATGTTAACCACCTCCTAATCCATGTGCATGCATTTCCTTAAATCCCTACTGCGTTCACTTTTATGTGGTACTTTGTCAAATGCTTCTGGAAATCTAAATAAACCATGTCATATGCTTTACAGTTATCCATTGTCGATATTGCATCCTCAAAAAAATCAAGCAGGTTAGTTAGACACAATTTCCTAAAACCATGCTGACTGTCTCCCAGGATACTGTTACCAGATAGGTAATTTTCCATTTTTGATCTTATTATAGTTTCCATAAGTTTACATATAATAGAAGTCAGTCAGGATTTTTTGGGCTGAAAAATAATATATTGGATTAAAACTTTTTTTTTTAAAAAAGTCAATGAAAGTGCATATCTCAGTAAATCTAAATCAATAATAGAAAATAGGTGACATGAAGTAATTTATATTGTTCATAATCTGTGGAGAAAGTTTTTTAATGTAACTAAACTATGGAAATTAACCTGGTACTATACTAACATCAGTCTTTAGTCAGTTATATTGAAATGCAGGAAATGCAGCCATTCGAGTGACTGGGGCAAGACAATGCATAAAGACATTTAAGAGCCAAGTGGTGGCTGTGAAATTACTTTCTATGATTGTGAATTTCACCATCTCTTACTCTAAAGCAAGCAATTAATTGTTCTGGGTGGTCATCAAACGAAAAAGAAAGACAATACTTCCTTTCTAACATTCAATGCAAGTATTCAGCCTATTCAAATCAAAAGTTGTCATCCAATAGAAAGTGTTTTTTGTCTTTGTGTAATCGTTTGAAATTAACGCAAGGCTAGTTTTTGCTTACTTGTCTGGAAAACAATCAAATTTTACAGGAGTATGCCTCCTTAGACAGTGGGACAATTTCTGTTCAACTCTTCATCACATTCCTCCTTCTCAACTTTATTTGCATCACTGGGTTATATAAATGCAAATTGATGGTGTTCTGAATGGAAGAAATCTCATCACTGTATGTATAGATATGTCTAAAAGCAGTGGGGTGGCACGGTGGCATGGTGGTGCGGTGGTTAGCACTGCTGCCTCACCGCTCCAGGGTCCTGGGTTTGATTCTGGTCTCAGGGGTCTGTCTGTGTGGAGTTTGCATATTCTCCCTGTGCTCACGTGGGTTTTCTCCAAGTATTCAGGTTTCCTCCCACAGTCCAAAGACATACTGGCTAGGTGGATTGGCCTCTCTAAATTCCCCCTTACTTGCCCTGCAATGGACTGGCATCCCATCCAGGGTGTAATCCCGCCTTGCGCCCTATGTCTGCTGGGTTAGGCACCGGCTTACTGTGACCCTCTATAGGATTAAGCAGTTACAGATAATGGATGGATGGATGTAAAAGCAGTCACTGGTAGCTTGCCTGTTCAAAACAATATTTTTTGTTAAACTAAGGTCATTTTTAAATATATTTACATCCACAAACACTATTAACTGCAAAGTGTCTTAGAACTGTCCTGATCTTGCTCCTAGCTTTGGTATTGCTAGTTTGTCAATTAAAGTCTGATTTGGATTCTTTATTCTTGGACGTCGAGACTTGCAGCAGAATTTCACGGATCCCTCCACACATGCACCTTATCTAGGAAAATACATTCCACACTGATTGCTTTCTGTTTTATTGTTAGCAACTCATTAGTTCAGGCCTTTTTAAAGACACTGTCAAAGGCAATCTCCGGTTTTACATTTCCACCTGTGCAAGTTGATGCAAGTTTGGTCAAAGAATTTGTTGAAATGCACCAACATATAATTGATATAAGCAGGGCCGGCCCAAGGTTAACTAGTGCCCTAGGCAGCATTTGAGATGGCGCCCCCTTCGATGGTTAAACTCCATTAGTTACTGGTAAATCTTTCTGAAATCAAAAAAATCCTGTAGAATATTAAGTGGTGTTATAATGTCTCAAAACTCTTTACTGGATAACTCAAGCAGATCTATACACAGCTAAACAGCAGGTACAGGCACCATCTTTGTTCTCAGTCCCTTGCACGCTCTCTAGCCTAAGCTAATCAGTTCCTGAGTTGATCAATCAGATGTGGTGAGTCAAATGTTACCAAATTAATATTGTATCAAGCTATACATGTAGTTAACACTATCTGTTCAGAAATGACAGTAAATATGATTTAACTAGGAGCATATCAATGAACACACAAAACATTTCCCATAAGAAATCTTACAGTAACTTTAATGTAATTTCTCAACGGTTAAAGGTGCATTTCAATGCATCACGATTCCTGAGATATCACATCACTTCAGGTCTACCGTCTAAACATAATACTTACCGTTGTGACACCAATTATAACACTGACAGAAATATAACATAGGCAACTAAGTTAATAAAGACTCAACGTATGCTTTGTGAACAGCTCCAACTTCACCAGAAACACGTGGAAATGTCATAGCACATTTTGCCCCCATGCCCAGTTTCTTCCCACCTATGTCGATTACCCCTAACGCCAGGCCTGGATATAAACACTTTGTGTTGAACCTTTCATGCAAATAATTTGTGTTGTGTTTGTTTGCTTCATTAATATGTAAATGTATAACATTTGTGCGTGTTAGCTAAACTTCATCAGTACTGTACTTGTTTGTCACACAATTTGCAAATTATAGTGAGCGATAACCTCAGAACAGGTGCTTTTTTGTAGCCCCCACCTCCCAAAATAAAAAAATCCTAAATTAACTTCAATATATATATATATATATATATATATATATATATATATATATATATATATATATATATATATATATATATATATATATATTAGTTCTGCAATGTATGCTCAAGTTGCTTAATATGCTTATACCGTTCTTGCCAAGACATTTTCGCTAACGTTGATAACTAATTGTGCTCTGTTTTTCATAAAGGTTATTCTGTTGAATGTTGATTGCATATTTAAATATAAAACTATATGCTACTATTGAAAAGACACTGAAACACATTCAGATTAATGACTTTATAAATTATGACATTATTAAATAATCACATTCTTAAATTGGCTCAGTAATCTTAATTCTGTTGGAATACCATCTTGGATTTGGACTAAATATACTGTATTTCCTTCACCAATTTACCAAATTAAGAGACTTAACTAGAACAGATCGCTCTTTTCCTCTACAACTTACAAACTTCTAAATAATGCATCTGATAGTTTACCTCAAGGTCTTGGAATTGCCTATGCTTTGTTTACTACTTGTATAACGGAGGGTCTATTTGTTATACAAATCTGTACTTTTTCCTGCTTCATCCAAACAAGAAAATAATGTTTTAACAGGATTCAGGTGTGAAATAATACCTAACATGGTTTGCTGTTATTGGTGCAGCCTTGGAGGTCTGAATTTATTGAATTGACACAACTGAGCTCCCTAAATCACACAATGACCTACATACAACAAAGACTAGTCTTTACTAAACATGTAATTAGCATGTGTTATAAGTAGCACATGTTACACTGAACCAGGTTTAACTACATGTTCTTAACTTGTATTAGCACTAGCAATATTAGTTCTGTATTTTATCCTTCACTATCCTTCAAAGACAACACTGATGAAAAGATTCTACTGCTCCTGCTGCTCCTGCTGCTGCCTGGGACCTAATCACACTACATTCAGACCAGGTGGCTTACAGCAAAGGTGCCTTGTATTTGAATGCAGATCCTGAATTAATGTAATGACCAAGTGCTGAACCAAAACAGTCCCAGAACAGTAAAAGAGGGACCATTAGAATAATAATAATAATAATAATAATAATAATAATAATAATAATAATAATAATAATAATAATAATAATAATAAAGGTAAGAAATTGATTTAAAAGCATTGGTTAGCACTTCTTTAATTACATTTTTCAAACCATTTACTAAGGGTAATGTACAGCTATGCCCAAATGTTTTGCATCATCAAAAAAATGATACAGGAAACCTACCGGAAGCCATAATAGTAATAAAGTATTTCATGTTTGATTTTGAAATGTCACATTTTTGACATTTCTTTAAGTATATGAGAAAGTACAAAACGGTATGTATTTCAATATGTTAACGCAACACTATTCAGCAGGTTTTAGTCGACTTTATCTCTTAAAACTCAGCCCCATTTATTTCTGTGCGCTGGTGCACCAAACTTTATGTGCATATTACTCAGGCACCACAAAAGTGCTTTCCAATGACGTATTCAGTTTTTGTAAGAGGTACTCCTAGCCGATTGCCTGAAGGTAAGCCTCTATGGCAGGGGTGGGCAATTCCGGTCTTGGAGGGCCGGTGTCCCTCCTGGCTTTTGTTCCAACTTTACCCTAAATTACTTAATTAGACCAATAATTGATTTTAGATTTGATCACTTAAGCATGTTTATTTTGGCACAGTATTTTCTGTAGATTGGCACTAATTACATGTTCATTTCATGTTGAGGTTCAATGGTGCAGTGTTTTTTTGAGCCATCTATAATTACAATATACTGTATCTAGCAGTGACCAAATGTGATTTTTTTGGAAAATCAGTAAGCGTTTACATATATTTTCATTTCTACCACATATAGTATGTCTGGTCCTGTTGCAACTTACATAATATGAAAGGAAATTGTGTGGCCCTTCATTTGATATGTTACATGCATGCAACACAAACTATCCAGTAGTTACACATACATAAATGAAAACAGTGGAAAACAGGCGGAAATAGGGCTGAGTATAAAGAGTTATGAAGCAAAATGTATTAATTCTATAGGGTGATGCAAAGCTTTTGGCCATAGCTGAATATGCTCTAATGTAGATTAATCTATTCTCTATCCCTGTCTCCTGGCAATAAATATGATTTAATGCAACATTTTGTTTGTATTTTGCAGGTTATGGGTATAACTTTCACTGGCAGATTAGGTGAATAATTAATTTTCTGTTGGACATGGAAGACTGCCTGTAATTAAATAATGCAATGTGTGCCAATTGAGCTGCAAGTCACAACAACAATTGCAGGGACTAAGCAGCACATCTATACTGTCTTGTTTCTTGTTCACAGTGGGCTCATTGACTATTTATTTACTCTTCACAACCAGACCAGTGTTTCTGCTTACTGGAAGGGTACACATCAAAGAACCCTTTCTTGAAGCAGCAATGAAAAAGAAAAATGTAGGATGATATATTTAAAAAAAAAAGAATTTTGAAGAATTATTTATGTTCACAGGTGTTAAAATCCTGGGTTAAATCCACAATCTCTTTTTTAAATTTAGAGGCAAAAGCTCACCGTCTGAACAGGAAATTTCTCTGGATCAGTCATTTTTAAGGAAACAATCAGATTATCGCCATTCTTTTGAGTCCATTATAAATGTGATGTTAATCAAAGATGATCCTGGACATTAAAGTGTGTATGCAAGAACAGCCATAATATACATACACAAATTCTGTTAAAAAGTAACCTTGAAAATCAAATCTTAAAAAAAAACAAAAAAAAACAGAGGGCTTTCTATTTATATAGCACTTGCAATGTTGCAATTTACATTCTGTACAATGATACTGGGCAAGCATGGCAACAAATGATTAGCACAATAGTCAAAGCATTGATAACATTTTGGCAACGCACTTAGCTGGCAGGCCAGCAGTACCATTTGTTAATCTCTGGCAGAATGTTTATTTTGTTTTTTTTGTTATGTATTTATTTGCAATAATAACATAAATATTAATACATTGTAGAATAGCACGTTGTTGAACATAATGTGTTCTGATGTACTTGTATGGGTATACATTATTATTGAAATGCATACAGTAGGAGGGAAATTTCTCAAGCAGTTCTCAAGCAATAATTAGCAGCAAAGACCGTTTGCTTAGGATTGCTCGGTCTGATTTGTCATAATTTCATTTGGATTCCTCACTTACTGCAATAAATAAATAAACCTGAAACAAAAGTACATTTAAAAGAAACGGCAGTCACATTTCTTGGTAATTAACCTTGCAAGCTTAAGGAATGCTGTTTCTTTAAGCAGTGATTTTTTTTTTTGTCTGGTAGGAGGCGTGTCTTCTCCGTTGTCCAAACACAGACAGATTCCAGTCACTGGGGCTGATTTGGCTGAGCTATTGCAACAAATGAACTTCTTTCTCTGGCTCTTATAACACTTCACAGATCATTCTGCCTTTTCACATCTAAAGGTAAGTTTTTTTCCCCCCAGTCATTTAATGTTACTCATTTTATCTGATCAGTTGTTTCCTTAACCTGCAATTTTAAATGCTGAGATACTGTGCACATTTTAGCCACATTTAGTCTTTTTATGTATTTATTTTATGTATTTTTTATGTACTAGTCTTGCTCTTGGCTATGTTACGTGTATTGACTAATATGCTAAAATCTTTATTCGTGTCCGTAGTGTTATTTTTTGCCGTCTAGTGTAAAATGTGTATTGCAATTTGAAGAGGTATCTGATCTTTCATCTGTGTGGTAAAATGTGCTTTGTGACAGTGCACGAATTTGTTGAGTTCCCGTGTAAGTTTGATGTCTGAAAGGTTATGAGCTGTTGGTTAATAAAGCGTGTTCAGATGTGATCTCCTGTATGTTCATTTGACCCCTATTTAAAATCCATGTCTCTTCTAATTCTGCTTTCGATACGACTAATACAATTGTTATTGCGAGGTTGGGCAGATAGTAGGGGTCACTGAATGTCTGCAATATCAATTTAAATCACCTAATAGGTAAGTAACATTTCCTTTCACAGAAACTTTCCGGTCTTGTTCTTTTTATTACCATCTAACGGCTTACTACACTTCAATACGTGTGTGCGCGCGCGCGTGAGATGTCAGACTATGTTTGAATTCGATTATTTTAATCTTCTTCCATGTGCAGTACTAGTACTTTCTGTATTGAAACGTTTGGTTTAAAGTGCTGGGGAATAGTTAGGTATTATCATTAAAACGTACTATTTATTATACTGGATTATTTCCATCAGACCCTGCCACAAGAGATTCAACACCTACCGGTAAGCTTGAAAGGATGTTGCGACTAGAAAAACGGTTAATGAATTAATCACTAATACACTTCTTTAATTAAAATACAGGTATCTTCACGGCAGCACAAATTAATTACCATCTTAAACTACCATTAATCATGTAGCAGAGCCTAACGGGGAAATCGCATTTGTAATGTTCAAGAACTATAGAAAAGTAAAGACCAAGAATCTGGAAACCTGGATTTTAATGTTTAGGTAGACGTGTTAATGTGTATGTTCAGTAGACCGTGTAAGGGTGCGCTTTTAAAACATGTATGAACATTTTCCTTAATGAACAGATTCATTAGAAAGGCGGTTATCTTGGGAATTAGATTCTTCTTATAGTAACTACAATTACATACCCCACCCAAACCAAAGCAAAGCAATGCAAAATAAAACAACATACTACTTGGTCTTAAATTCTTAAGGATAATTTGCTATTTTATTTAAAGGCGACTAACGATCATAATGTAATACAAAATGTGTGATCACATACACTCGGTTCAGAACGTACACATTTAATGTTGATACAAAAATAATGATTTCAAATTTTCAACCGTAGTTAAAGGGGGTGTGGGGGGTGTGACATCTTTGCAAAGAGAAAGAAAAAATATAGACACCTTATTGTTGAGAATGACAATGTATACATTATTCATTGGGACAGGGAAATGTTTACTCTGAGATATTGATTAGAGGATAGACATTTGTCTACCTTTCAATCAAGCTGATACAGTTTGGTGTTGGGATGCGATCTTGATAGAATGATATATTTTTGACAGCTAAGCCAACCTCTTAAAGTAATCAGGCCCTTTGAAGTACATCAAAATGTTGACTAGAAGACAATTGCACTATCAAATAGGCCTACTCATACCCATCAGTTTAAATGCATAACACAGAATTATGGTGATAGTCTACTGATGAACTCTTTCTGTCATCAAATATTCTAAAATGTAAACAGGGGCGGTATAAAAGGGGGGTCGATTGTAAAAGTGAAAAGGAAAAAGGTACATAGAGGTGGGTAAAATGTTAATTGTAAACTCCTGGTCTTGAGGATTCGTGACAAATAAATGGTAATTAGTGGTGGTGTTACCGGCTGTACAGTTTTACAAAGTAATTACATAATGAAGGTAAATGAGTCGCTGTTGGTGGTGCTGAAATCAGTTTTTTTCTGTACTTATTAATGGATCGGAAGGCAGGCTGTTTTTGCGCGAGGAAGCAGGGGAAGTAAAACCCGCGAGCCGGATTCTAATGCACCGGAGTTTAAAGACGTTCCATCTTTATATCAATCGAATTGGAATTTAGGAATGAGAAAAACGACGTACAGAACGCAGCTCTTACGCAGTATACACCGAAATAGCTCTTAACTGAAACAGTACAAATGAATTACATCCGGTTTTTTTGTTTATTATACTTCATTACACTTATATCCTCAACACCACCACTCTATAACCATACGATTGTCATAACAAGAACAAGAACAACACCCCATCATTTGCAAAGGATGAGTGATCTCAACATTTGACTGCTTTTGTCCAGGTAATCTGAATAGAGCTGAACGTTTTGACTATTTGCTGGTGGTCAATTACTTGTTGCAATGCAGTTGTATTGCCGGTATTAGCGGTATATATCTGTTAAATGCAGACAATAACCCGATAGGTATGACATGCCAGGGAATGAAAAATGGGTAGAATTAGTCAAGATAACACACGCATTAATGAAGTAATATGATCATAAAGTACTTTTCAAAGAAACATTCTCTTACACAATTGGGGAACCAAATAGTATACTTGGAAACGCTATCTGTTTTTCAACACGTCACCCTTTGAAGGGCTTTAGCACCATTCGTCCTATTATTATTATTATTATTATTATTATTATTATTATTATTATTATTATTATTATTATTATTATTATTATTATTTATATATTTATTTTCAAATCCACTAAAATCCCTAAAATGTAATATACAGTTTAATGTACAGTATACAACAAAGTTTTGTAATTGTACCGAGCGTGCAGAGTTTGTTTTAACGGCATATATGACGCACAACATAGATGACACACACATTGCAACAATTCCGGTGTCGAGGAATCCTAATGAATACACAATCCGAGGGACGCGAAAACAATTACTGGGGTACATGTTTGTACTGGGAATTACACTGGCTGATCTGATATAGCAACAAAGCAAAGTTGTAATAAACATCACCGAACTTTAAATGTATTTGCAAAATGATGCACATAGATAGGTATACTCTACACAAACAACGACTCTCTCCCGATATTTATTTTCTCATTGTCCAAATACAGTATTTATTCGAATTACAACAAACTGTTTCACACATTTAGTACGCTTGTGATTGCAATACAACATTTCTTCTTCTAAATCCATGACCTGCAACATTAGTTTAAAATAAAATGTACACATACCGTTATGAGGAAACACATAAAAAAAAAAGAAAATTATCTTAATAGTGACAGAGCTTTGGCGATTGCATTTTGTTAATTTGTTTCGTATTGTGATGGACAAAGTATAAAGCGAATTCTGTCATTTAGTCATTAACATCCTGAACCCCGTTTCAGTTTTGTCACACGTCGCCTTCACAACTCCAAGGCTAAATGATTTAGACCTAGCGAGCCACCAATTAAAACGAATGCATTGATTTTTCAGAGCGACACACTATATCCCCACCGGTAGGGAACGTCTATTGATAGAAACAAAGAACATTAATACCCAAATAAATAGAATTCCTGGTCCACTCGCAAGGAAGAAAGATGTAGCATCATTTGCATGGCAGATAGAAATCGGGAAGCGTTTCTGGCCAGCAGCTCTGAAATAAGCTATCTTTTTCTCTCACTAATCTTGGCTTCACGTCAGAAGCTGTGCAGCAGTGCAGTGGAACGGTAGCATATTCAACCACTGCCTATAGGTTACTAATGCAATTTGCACTGCTTTTTTCCCCCACTATTCCTAAGATTCTCCTGCCTGTCTATCTACCGCTCCTCTGTCTGTTTCTTGCAGGCTACTTGTGAATGGATTTCTCTGGGATCTGCACACCCTAACATGGATGTCCCACCATTCCTTGCATCGGAAGCTTTCTTCTTGGCGCAGTGAATGAAGAACATGCAGTGATTGCTTATGGATTTGGGAAGCGTATATTCTGTTCCCTAAGTGGCCATGCCGTGATCCTCACTGAGGGCCATCACCCTGCTTAACGTCAATATAACTATTCTGGGGAATCTAAACAGTAGGGAATAAACACGGTGTATTATACAAACAACATGAAGATCACCTCCCCAATTCTAACTAATCTGATCTTCAGGCGCCTCATTAGGCTTCATCTGCTGATATTACTGTGTGTGGGATATTCTCATGGGATGCCGCACGTTTTAAGATTTGGTAAGATATATATATATTTTTTATAGATATCTATGTATATTTACACGAATTTCTTGCATTCTTAAATATCTATTGTTGTGTGTTATACTTCAGTTCTTCTGGGCGCCATCACGGGCTTGTTCTCCACAGTTTGCATGTAACTATTGACCTCGTTGATACCCTTCGCATTTCTCGTATTAAAATAGCATGTGTTGCAGCATATCTTCTAAACGTTTCCTACTGCTATTGTACTTGACCGACAACAGAGCACAGCAAGTGATAGCACTGACGTTAAGTAAACTCCAACTAGTTCTGCTAATGTTATGGCTAAACATATTTAAAATATATATATATAGAAGTTGCCCTTTTAGCATCCATTGCTAGATGGAGATCTTTTCTATAGGTCTGGGCCATAGATGTGTTTTGATGGCAGTGTGCTGTGTATATAAGCAGATACAGTATGCTGCGGTAAGGATGCAAACAATAAGTTGATGAGGTGTAAAACTGTTGTCTGCCTAGAAATGACCTTTGCGCACACCGAGGTGGCAGATAATTAATGTTTCTGTCAAGGGGAAAAAAAGAACATTGGAATTCTTAAGGTGAACTTCATAACTCTTGATTAAAGACAAAAGGAGATGTGGAATGTTGAATATGGAACGCTTCCACATAAGTTTGGGAACATAATGTAATGCAGTGTGCTGTAAGCAGACCTGACCAATTAAACATACAAAATACAGATTACATTTTAGTATCAAGAAAACAAATCTTTTTTTGGTTTAATCGTTTTTATCAGTACAATAAATATAACTTGTGTTTGTTTAATTGTTTGTATTGTCATTTGCTGTCCAATACATTTGATAGTCTCTTTGCATTTTGTTATTGTGATATCTGTTGTAGTAAAACATGCAGCAGGTGTGTGTCCAGTGTACACGTTTGAGGTTATGTTTCATTTTCTGTTGTGTATTAAACATTTCATATTATAATGCAATCTATAGTCATATTTAAGCATACATCTGTGTTGCTTAAATTTAAATTCCATCCCTACTCGCAAATTCAGACTACCGTCTAGTAATCGGTAAACAAGTAGGCTATTGTTTAAAATGTTTTGCAAGTCTTAAATGCACCGAATTGAGTATATATTGAGCATTCTCTGTATAGTCAAAAAGTAGTTAGATTGTGGATCAGGGTTTGATTTTACGGTATAGATTCGTTGTTTCTCTTATTATTGGCTTATTGAGCTGCTGCCTTCCTCGCGTTGCTAATAGCAACCATCCCATGGAATTGCATTGTTCCACAAGGTGCGTTCTTGTTAAAGAAAGTGCACACGCTCCAAAAAGGAGGCAGCACAAAAGTGAATAAGTTACGATGCAGTCTAAACTAACGTTGAATATTTAGTACAAAAAGGCTTTTAAGAGTATATTGATTTATTACAGTAAAGTACTCTGACGAATGAACAAATTGTAATAATAATACAAATAATAAATAAATAATGCTCACAATGACATGGTTGGTAATGACAAGGCATAAGATTTAGTTTCTTGTACCGAGCGGGTGTCTTCTACAGATACCGGCAGTCCCTGCAGCCCAAAAGGAGACTGCAAGTGTTGGCTGTCACTATAACAACGTCGAGAGCTATAATGCTGCAACCTTCCATAGACACGTAGCATTCCTTCTCGTAGTGCAGTACATTGCTGCTATACGGGCAAAATCAAAAGATAGGGTTATTTTGCATTTACGTTTTAGGAATACAGATAACTAAGTGGACTAATAGGGTAAAAAGCCACCACACAAGTCAAAGTTCAATGAAATACTTGACATGTCATGACAAACTGAAATATTGCACATGTATGGCTTCATTGCGATTTGAGCACATGACAAAAACTTAAAGTTCATATTTACACAAAGTGTCTTGTACATTTCTCATTAGCCTAAATTCCTAAATATATTTACAGCAGATGTTATGTATTATCTCTCATCCCGTTACGCTCTCGGTTTGTTTGCGGTTTGTTTACGTTATGTTTCCTCGTCGACCCTGCCTTACACGCTGTACTTACAAAGGTACCACCTAATGTTTCTGTCAGGATACTGCACTCTGATTGGTTATCATATTATTGTTAATAAAACAATGAATAATCCTCTCCCAACACAGAAACCTTAAACTTAAGGTCAGTATCCTATACTGCAACCATTACACATCTAAAGTAGCTCGTGTTTGGCAGTGAATACGCGTTTTTGTTACTTTAAAAAAAAAAAGTGACCGGAGGTGTTGACTTCTTCAGTTGTCCTGACAGGCACATTTCGTGATACCTTTGTAGGCACTGCGCCTAACACTTCCTTTGGCTTTCGGTATCCCCCTTTCACGTTTCCGCTTTTCCAGTGTGTCTCTTAAGCGGGGACACAAGGGTGCGAGAGGTGGGGGCTCAAATACAGAACTAATTGAATGTCCCAATCCAATTCGACATTAACAGTTCAAAAGCCTCGCAGCACGAATATGATACCATATTTGAAAACAAACTCGTGATACAACTCTAATAATGCTTTTGATGCACGAGACGGGGTTGTGTGTAATGCAGTGCATTTACAGGCTCACAAAATCCAGCAAGGAGTATGTTGTACAGTCACTGCAAAACGTAAATGTAGGACCTGTATGTACTACAGCAGTGTAACAGACAGGCATTATTTATTTATTTAGCTGAAGCCTTTATCCAAGGCGACTTACAGAGACTAGGGTGTGTGAACTATGCATCAGCTGCAGAGTCACTTACAATTACATCTCACCCGAAAGACGGAGCACAAGGAGGTTAAGTGACTTGCTCAGGGTCACACAATGAGTCAGTGGCTGAGGTGGGATTTGAACCGGGGACCTCCTGGTTACAAGCCCTTTTCTTTAACCACTGGACCACAGAGCTTCCTTTGTGCATCTTAAAGTATATTTCAAGCCATTACAATCTGCTTCATAAAATTGTTATAAGCCTACATTTGGTTTTACAGTGTAGATAAACATATATAGTAGCGTTGCGTGGAAATGAAGGCAGACGCACACCAGGTATTTCAGGTTTATTAAGCTGGGACTTTACACAGCAGCATAGTGCTACTCGGACTATGACAAATAATACAAGAAAAGAAAAGAAGGTAAAAAAAACAAAAACAAAAAACCCCACTTTTTCGGCCGTATGCTACAGCCACTCAGTGCAGTCCCCTGCGCTCCTTGAGTGTGGCTTCTGTGGTCTTTCTTCCATTCCAGATTGTCTCTCCGTCTCAGCAGCCCAGCAGCAGCTCGTTACTTATTCTGCATCCAGGGCACGCCCCCAGTGCACCAGCCACCAATTCCAAGCAGACACGGCTTCCTGCTCTCGATCCCATGATGGTTGCAACATCTCGTCCCTTGGTTTTGCTAATAATGTTGCAACTGGGTACCACTCGCGTGGCAAGCTGAGCCCTTGATTCTGACATCCCTGAACACCTGCTGCAAATGAACTATTGTTCCTGAGTCACAGAACCTTCCCGAACTTGATTACAGCAGACCCAGGGTTTCTACTATAAATATACAGTATATATACTGTATATACATAAATATACACACACACGATATATGTTAAACATTCCCTTTTCATCGTTCATCTGCAGGTAGCTTTGCTAGTCGGAGTGTGAGCACCTGTGGTTTTCCTTGAAAATGAAATGCTAGGTTCTTCTCTTGGCGAGATTATAAAGCTCACTATGGGTTAACACAAGCACCAACAGCAGCCTTACAAATAAAGTGAATTATGTTTTCTAAATATAATACACTTTTTATACTGGACACACTGCTCATCCACTTCACAAATAGCGTGTTCTGCGTAGAAACGTATGATTTCACCTCGTAGAAACCTTTTATTTAATTAGCCTGTGGTTGCACAATTGCAGTGCTGTAAATATGAGACAATGCTATGAACATGACAAGTATTCTGCAGGGATCTGTATAATAACAAAGTGCTCATCTCAGCATACTACCCTTGTTCGAACTGAATGTCCATTTGCAATTATTGTTGACATTTAGATCGTAGTTTAATGTAAGGTAGAGGGTTATCACTGTTGTGTTATGTTGAGTTACAGCATTTTAGAGCAAAATTAAATATTAAAGACAAGCTTAACAAAATGGAAATCAGAAAATAAAAACTTAGTCTAAAAGGTGTCGGAGATTACAGAAGCGACATGGCTGTCAGTTAGATGTTTAGGTCCAAAAAAGTATGTTAATTTACCTAAAGCAACTGATGGAACTGTGCAGTGGGCAAACGGTCTGAAAATGCCCTGACACACATGGATTATTGTCAGTAGGCAACAGATAATATAATTATAATTAGATTGATAATTGAATCTTAGTATATGTTGTTTTTTGACAATGTACTTAATACACACAATAAAACACTAAATACCAACATGCGTTTAAAACTGTTGCATACGATTTATATTTAATTAGTAAACATTAGTATTACAGTGGATCATGGACTTCCTTTGTTAGTACAGTATTAAGAACAACACAATTAGAAAACAGTTTAAGAAAGCTGTTGTTCTTTTGGAATTTTTTTATTAACATGCCTGGAGACAGTGTCATACTTATTTTGTGTTGCATAGAAGTGTATAGTGATTGAAGTAAAACACTACAGTACCTTGTTTAACACCTATAGGTAAAACGTATAAAACCATTTGTATTTATTGTTGAAGCATTCACAGACCCCTCATCTTATTAAAAGTCATCACCAGTATACAGAACAAACACACACAGACAACATTATACATTGTTTTATGTTCATAGTAGATCAGGCTTTTTACAGTGAAGGTAATTGAAAAGACTGAGTAGTTCCACTTTAAACATGTAATGTTATCAAATGTTTCTTTTGTGAAGAAGGGGACAGTATAGTTAGTAATTCAATTCCATTCCACAATTTAAAGGAGATGTTATGTGGACTTGTAATATTCATTGGAAATTACATGTATATTCCCCAATGCTTTGTGTTCCTTATGGAATCCTTTTGGGATAAAGATAACCTTTGTCAAGGAAAAAAAAAGGTGAAGAAATACCGTGATTGACTGATTGAGATTAAACAGGGGGAGTAAGATTTCATTTTGATAACGTCACAATCCTTATTTTCTCTTAGAAGTGCTTCTGACAATTTTGTAATGTAATTAAATTGCCTGATTGAAGTGACCATGGTCATAGGGCGATAACAACTGTTTGGATTTTATAAACAACAGTACAGCACGCACGTCTCGCTCACAAAGCAAGAATCTTAATGAGACATTATTGTCGCTGACTAAATAGAATGTCCAGGACTAGTTTAATTAAAAGGGGCAATATAAATGAGCTTCCTTTATTGCTAAGCATAGGAAAATAAAATGCTGTATATATATACAGTACTGTGCAAAAGTTTTAGGCAGGTGTGAAAAAATGCTGTAAAGTAAGAATGCTTTCAAAAATAGACATGTTAATAGATTATATTTATCAATTAACTAAATGCAAAGTGAGTGAACAGAAGAAAAATCTAAATCAAATCCATATTTGTGTGACAACCCTTGCCTTCAAAACAGCATCAATTCTTCTAGGTACACTTGCACAAAGTCAGGGATTTTGTAGGCATATAGTCAGGTGTATGATTAAACAATTATACCAAACAGGTGCTAATGATCATCAATTCAATATGTAGGTTGAAACACAATCATTAACTGAAACAGAAACAGTAGGAGGAATAAAACTGGGTGAGGAACAGCCAAACTCAGCTAACAAGGTGAGGTTGCTGAAGACAGTTTACTGTCATAAGTCATACACCATGGCAAGACTGAGCACAGCAACAAGACACAAGGTAGTTATACTGCATCAGCAAGGTCTCCGAGGCAGTAAATTTCAAGGCAGACAGGAGTTTCCAGATGTACCGTCCAAGCTCTTTGAAGAAGCACAAAGAAACGGGCAACGTTGAGGACCGTAGACGAGTGGTCGGCCAAGGAAACTTACTGCAGCAGACGAAAGACACATCATGCTTACTTCCCTTCGCAATCGGAAGATGTCCAGCAGTGCCATCAGCTCAGAACTGGCAGAAAACAGTGGGACCCTGGTACACCCATCTACTGTCCGGAGAAGTCTGGTCAGAAGTGGCCTTCATGGAAGACTTGCAGCCAAAAGCCATACCTCCGGCGTGGAAACAAGGCCAAGCTGACTCAACTATGCACGAAAACACAGGAACTGGGGTGCAGAAAATGGCAGCAGGTGCTCTGGACTGATGAGTCAAAATTTTAAATATTTGGCTGTAGCAGAAGGCAGTTTGTTAAAGGGCTGGAGAGCGGTACACTAATGAGTGTCTGCAGGCAACAGTGAAGCATGGTGGAGGTTCCTTGCAAGTTTGGGGCTGCATTTCTGCAAATGGAGTTGGGGATTTGGTCAGAATTAATGGTCTCCTCAATGCTGAGAAGTACAGGCAGATACTTATCCATCATGCAATACCATCAGGGAGGCATCTGATTGGCCCCAAATTTATTCTGCAGCATGACAACGACCCCAAACATACAGCTAAAGTCATTAAGAACTATCTTCAGCGTAAAGAAGAACAAGGAGTCCTGGAAGTGATGGTATGGCCCCACAGAGCCCTGATCTCAACATCATCGAGTCTGTCTGGGATTACATGAAGAGAGAGAAGCAACTGAGGCTGCCTAAATCCACAGAAGAACTGTGGTTAGTTCTCCAAGATGTTTGGGCCAACCTACCTGCCGAGTTCCTTCAAAACTGTGTGCAAGTGTACCTAGAAGAATTGATGCTTGATGCTGTTTTGAAGGCAAAGGGTGGTCACACCAAATATGGATTTGATTTAGATTTTTCTTCTGTTCACTCACTTTGCATTTAGTTAATTGATCAATATAATCTATTAACATGTCTATTTTGAAAGCATTCTTACTTTACAGCATTTTTCACACCTGCCTAAAACTTTTGCACAGTACTGTATATATATATATATATATATATATATATATATATATATATATATATACATAAACATATATATATATATATATATATATATATATATATATATATATATATATATATATATATATATATATATATATATTAATCCCAAAATGAACTTGGGCATAATTATCTTCAAAAGCTTAAAACAAATGAAAGCCCATATTAATTTTGTAGATCTTTTGGCTGTTCATAGGAGGGTTAATATCTGAAACCATTTGTTCTGTAATTTGCAGGTGATTTCTTGAATATCAATGTAACACTTGTTGCTGTATTTTTCATGTAACAGAACAAAGCAGTAGTATACCTGACTTTGTTTAAAATGCTAAAAAAGTTTGAGTTTCAAAATAAAACCAGTTAAAACCAGATTTGTGGAATACCTTCCCAGAAGTAGTGGACCTGTGCTTTTACGTTGAGTGAAAACCCCAAGCAGATTAGACCAGTCTCTCTACCTAGCTATCCCCAGTAACAGCATACTTACATATTTCATACTCCTATTATTAAATATATGAAGAGAAATGGCTATGCAGCAGTGAATAAACTTGGGGGGGACATTTTGTACAAGTTCTTGAGGGTATCAGTATCAATATCTAGGTCATGTTGAAAAATTATTTTTATTTGATTTTGATTAAGGCATACAATACATAGCCATGTGTTTTCAGATATTATTCCAGAAACTTAAGTTAATAGCGATCTACCTTTTTGAAGTGCTATTTAAGAACATAACATGAAAAAAGAAACAAGGACAAGGGGTCACAAATGGAGATTAGATAAAGGGGCATTCAGAACAGAAAATAGGAGGCACGTTTTTACACATAGAATTGTGAGGGTCTGGAACCAACTCCTCAGTAATGTTGTTGAAGCTGACACCCTGGGATCCTTCAAGAAGCTGCTTGATGAGATTCTGGGATCAATAAGCTACTAACAACAAAACAAGCAAGATGGGCTAAATGGCCTCCTCCCGTTTGTAAACTTTCTTATGTTCTTATGTTCTTATAAGAAATTCCAGAATGGGAAAAGGCTATATCTTGGTAAATGGAAAAATGTTCTTTTTCTGTGTCAATCTCATTGATCTATCTGATTCTTTATGTTGTATTATTAGACAGGTGTAATTGTAATGGACATATGTTATCTTAAATTCTAAGTTTGGGAGAAGAAACCAAAGATCATTGATGCTATCGCACAGCCTGTCGGTAGCAACAGGAGAAAATTGTTCAGGTTCACTCATATGGGCATTCAATATGGTTAATTAGTAAAACTTAAAATGTCTCTCTAACTCTGAAAAAGTACACTAGTAATTTGTTATCAGATCAGGTAGCCTACAGTACATGTCTATAAAATAGTATGTACTATAGTTACTGTGGTAAGAAATATTTTGGCCAAATAGAGCTTATATTTTATAGCATATTTGTCCTTTCATGCAGCAAAAAACAACATTTTCAGCCAAGATAAATGGACATGTATTTTATTTCTTAGCTACACTATCTTGTTCATAATCAGAACTGTTCTGAGGCAAAATGCATGTTTCTTTTAATTTTTTTTTTTACACCTCATCTTTACACTACATTTTACAGTGTGCTTCTAGGATCGAACTGTTGTATCACCACTATCTAGTGCCAAACTTGAAGGTCCAAACAATACATCTCCAATGAAACATATTTGATTCTTTTACACAAAGATTGCAGCTGAACTGTACTGTTGTTTAACTACAGTACAACTAATCCCACAAATTACCAGTCTACTATTAGATTTAATTATTGTAGTAAGTGCCATTAACGTAGAAGGGTGTGATGAGGACAAAAGGACAATTCAACACAGTGTTCCATTAAAGACCCATATCAGAGTGCTAAACAAGCCTTATTAAACAAACTTCCTAATCTTTAAATCCTATCGAGTAAATGCAATAAAGCCTCCAAATGACAGTATTATTGGTTACAATAAAACCATCTAATGCATTTTCACTGCATTACTGGAAAGCTACAAGCCGTGTTTCCACAGCGGATTCTGCTCAATACATGAATAAATCAATAGTCGAGGTCACGCGAATGGCATACCTTTTTTTTTTTTCCTTCAACATGCAGATGTTAAGATTTTACAATTATAGATAGAAACGTGAAGATCATGCTTCCCTTTACATTACCAAATACTGGTTTAAATTTACATGGCATTCCACAGACAATATTATAGTACATTGCATTTCTATAAACGACTGTCCATTGAATACAAATACAAAGAGAAAATACATTTTTTTAAAATAAAAATAAAATAAAAACATTATTCATTTTTATGAATGTTAACCATGTTGCACTTGCACTGTATTTTCAGTTTATATACTGTATATAATTTAGAAATACTAAAACAAACGTAATAAATTCAATGACAAACGTTTTGACTAGATGTCTTTTTTTAATGCCCTTTGGAAACATTGAAAAAGACTTCCTGCCAAACATTTGTTATTTCATTCATTACGTTTCTTGTAGTATTTCTAAATTCAACACTATTGTGTCTTTAATACTTGCATATGTTATGAATTTACTTTGCTTTACAGAATTTTCTTCAGCATGCAATGCTTTGTTACACTTAGCTTTTAACATGCTATAACCCAGTAACCTTTTAAAAGGAGCAAATGCTTTCAAATTGGAAATACAAGTACAAATAAACCTAGGTGGTATAGTTGTTGCTTCATATGTTAAGAGCATGTGGTCTGAAAAATGATTTTGTGGATGATAATAAATTGAGTTTGGTGGTTTAATACATTGTGACATGGTGGTACACTACACAACAGTATAAACCACAATTTTAATGATGTACTGTAGGCTGCTTTCATCCTCTAAACAAGTTATATTTTTACAGGTAGTCTGTTGATAGAACCATTGGTCCATTAATAGAACCATTTGTCCATTACCTATTTAGACCTTTTTGTAGAGTTGTATTCAGTTGTCCATAACTAATCCGATTTAACAATGCTTCTGATAAGTCATGGACTGACTTTATTTTAATTAGATCCAGACAGAAAGGTGAGATTAAAAACAAAAAATACTGAAATCATTAATTCAAATAAATGAATAATGTTTTTTTTTTTTTGTTGCTTCTCCTAAAATGACGTTGCAGTTGCAAAAATGTATCCAGAATCATTAATAGCGATTGGTAGATTCTCTTTAGATGTATTGAATCAAAACAATCACACTTCGGTGAAAGGCAGCTAAGCTACCTAAGTACCACTTATAGTGCGGGCCTTCATTTAAGAAGGGTGTTCATAACCATTCTCTATGGTATAAACTCAACATCTGTGTTAAACAAAGTGTGAGTTAAAGGTTTGTGATTAGACCATGATTGAAACCATTTGGAAATTACACCAATTGCAAAACTGACCTTCATGTGCAGTTTTTATTTGTGAGAAATGTCAACAATTATTATTTTTGTATTACCTCAGTACATCATCTGTTAATGCATGCCATAAAGCTTTACTCTAGCTCTATTTTTTATAAATATGTATTTTTTAAATGTTTAACTTTTAATTTCCTGAGCTCATGTCTCATATATATTCCTTCAATATATAGGATATTCTAAAGCACAGCACACATATATACTAAAGCTCCACTATATTTGTAGGAGAATATGCAATACCTTTTTACAATGTACAATTGCCTTATATTTGTGAGCACATAATGTAGTTAAATGACTTGAATATACTTTTAAATTAAAGCATTCATGAACTTTACTTAATATTTACAGTAATACTAAAATACTCACAAATGTTAGGAATGTAAATGAGGTTATCTAATTCTCAAATACCTGTTTTATGTAAAATTAATAATCAAGTATATCTGGCTGTAATGCTTTCCAATATATTAACAAGCTAATTAAGTATTCACAAACAATTTGTCCTAAATGAAGTCAATCTTATCAATATGCTAGGTAGGTGTGGGTTGGCAAAGGTGTGTTTAAAACAAATGAACAGGGTTTAAAAAAACATTTGGCATTGATCAAAACCGAGTTCCATCAAAGATGCAGATAAGATAAGAATATTAAAGATGTTTTTTAAACATATTTTTATACTGATGGATGAGTTATTTTCTTGACCACTTACACCTGATTTGCTGCTGGTTATACCAGTCAAGACAATATTAATAGTATGTCTCTCCAGACATCCAGCTGGTTAGCTTAAATATCAGTTGGTTATTGTATTGCATCCTAGTCAGTGCCCTAATATGTAACAGCACGATCTGAACTGCTAGAAACAGTACAAGTGCAGCTTCAAATGAGTTACTTCTAGTTCATTTAACCTCAAAATATCCCTTAATAGTTCACCAAAGTCATAAAACACTGTGCTTACCTTGTGCTAAACTAATGTTCACAAGCTAAAAGAAAATACGGCTGCCATGAAGAATTAATGGGAAGCAAAATCTCCATGTTTTGTTTCTGAAATAATTGCAATTTTTGCTGTATTTAATCCCACTTCAGTGTTTTACTGAATATATATATATATATATATATATATATATATATATATATATATATATATATATATATATAAAACGTTTGTATTACATTGAACACCAATTTTCCATAAGCGTGCATGTGTAGGTATGGTATGTATAATTACCATGCTATTTCTATCACTGTTTTAATCCTTAGGAAGCTTCTAGATCTTAAATATTTGAACAGTTCTAGATTTGCCCGTGCATTTAATTTTTTTCTACCAGGTTTTATTTGCCCTCTGTTTCTATATTTGTATGTCAAGCTTTATCCACCCTTTACAATTTCAAGATTGAAAAAACGAATTAAAAAAATATTTGAGCTAATTGACTTTATTTGCTTTAGTGCTACCCATCTGCATTATCAGCGTTCTTAAATTGAGTTTAGGATTGCCAGCTTTGTGGGTATTACACTGTGTCTTGGACTGTTGCCAGAATCTGCAGAGCAAATATATTCAAATCATTGGTAAGCTGCTTACAATATTCATGTTTCCACTCGTAGCATGGTTTATAGAAATGTGAAACTATTTATGACTTGCAAACCAGTTAAATGTCCCAAAAAAAAACTTACTTAAGCTGTCAAGAAAAAAAAAAGACGTTGAACACAACATACTAACAACCATTACTATTCTTAACACCTGGGAACCTCATTCAGAAGAGCCAGTACAAGGCTACACAATTCCATGACCTTTCTCTTTACATGAATGTGTGTGTTTCATGTTATTACTGCTGTTTTCTGCAAAAGATATGACAGAAAAACAAGTATTCAACCTTAGTTAGTCAGATAGCATACAGTCTAAACCTGCTGTAATAAATACATAAACAATTTATTTTAGTCCTTTTAAGGTTAGTATCTTGCATTTGTCAGTATTCACTGCAGTGTCTTTACCTCTAAAGGAGAAACATTTAGCTCATTTTAATGTTCCCTTACCTTGTCTTGTTAAACTGTATATAATAAAGGTGGGGCAAGCAGAGTTAAACGAACATCACATGATTTAAATGGAATCAGGAAGTCAATGTCTGGCAGTCAGAACAAGCCAAGCAAAGTCACAGACAGATAAAGATAGATATAGAGAAAAAACAATATAACTCTCCTGGACTTTCCAAGATTAAAAACATAATAAAAAAAGTAAGGGGGTGCCATTTGAAGCTACTTACTCTAACGAAGAAACTAGAACAGTTTTTTATTACCCTAATAGGCTAATTAATTAAGACAATTAAGCACCTACAATTTGAAAGATAAATAATGACATACCTAACAACCTTGTTGATGTTTGTGCCTTTGAAAGCAGCACACTTGTCTTGGGACTAGAGAATAAATCGTACTTGTGAAAAACCTACACAGTACCTGAACACCCCCAGTGTAAAGGGTTGCAGGCTGGTGCACTTGTTTCAGTTGAGACATTAAATCAATGACGCATCTGCTTGTAGGACATGAAGGACTACTGCACTTGTCACAGAAGAGAGCCCCAAGGAGAAAGTTCAGTTTCAGACTTTCAGCAAGGGAACGGAACATCTGTGTACATCAACAACAATAACAACACTACTAAGAAAGATTGTACAACACAGCAGCTTCTAACACTACAGCTATACAAATAATATATCTAACTCAGTAAATGCTAAAAGGCATTGAAATCTAATGCTACTACCGATATCTAGCAAAAAGATTAATTCAGAAACTATGCTGAATGACTTTTTTTTTAGGTAAAGGTGTATTTAAGGTCTATAAATAATGTTTTTTTTTTTTTTTAGATAACCATAAGTAAGTCTAACCAGATAATTTTTGACAGTAGGAGAGCCTATTTAAAAATGTAAGTTTGACCCTCATGGACAGGCTAGAAGTTTGAGCATGCTGCTATTCAAGCTAAATTGATATGGCAAGTTTACATTGTCTCTTGTTTTTTCCTTGTAAAATAAGATTTGTAGATTTGTACCATCATCTATTTGTGCTTTTTAAAGCTGTTGCCAAACCTAAAAAAGTGCTACAGGGCCTTTGTGGTACTTAATGAGGTAATGTGACTTTTAGGAAGCACTGGGGAAACTGTGCCATGGAAGCTCCTCTCAAACTATGTCAGGTCATATATCATTTGACATTGCTGCAGAAATACTTGCACAGATTAAAGCTGGCCTGTCTTAAGAAGAAATTCACTAAACTTAGCAGATAGTTTACCTATAAAAGATAACCCCTCTTATATTGTAGAAGCCATAAGCAATATGTTCAAGTATATATCAGCATATCCTTTTCATTCTATAATCACAAAATTAAAATTATTTAACCACTGCTTTTTTTATATGCTCTTTAAAGTGTATGATTTAAACAAGCCGTTCATATTAGATGATCCAGAGTAATACATTCTGGTGCATGAACAGCCAAAGGCTGCCTCAAGCTTTGAGGCTGCCTGAGAAGAGGGGGATGCATTCATTTCCCCTGCCACAAAAGAGAAGCTTCTCACCTCCTTCCAGAACCTCAGAAAGTGATCCACCTGCTTAAGGGGATGGAGATCTGTCAGCTAGCCTCATTTTCTGTGGTCCTATAGTTTCTACTGTGAAAGCAAACCCCCTCTGAACAGACACAGTTACTTATAATAGGTGCCAGTTGGTTTGGTGTGGTTATAGTTATGCTATAACTATTATACGACAGAACACAGGGTAGTAGATGACAAAATTATGTCCCACAATGTCAGATTGAACGTTACGCAGTTTAGTTACCTGGAACTCAAGCATTGTGGGATAATTTATTATGTGACAGCTGTTACTTTTACACACTGAATTTGGGTGAGCAATAATGAATGCACCAGACAATGGGGAAGGCATGCAATCATTTTTGTTGTTGTTGTATTCATGTTGATAGAGAATTTATAACATTTTGTTTAGTCAACTTATCTGACACCTTTGTCATTTGAATATGGTTTCTTGATACAGGAATGTATAACAATGTTTTATTAAAAGGATTGGAGTTCTAAAATGTGTCTTTGCACTAGCTTTACAATATGTCTCATGATCCTTTACTCTAAGACAGGGGTGTCTAATTAAGTAATTTAGGGCACAGTTGGAACAAAAACCAGGAGGGACACCGGCCCTCCAGGACCAGGATTGGACCCCTGCTCTAAGATGCCTGATGACTAGAACATGACATATTTAACAAGAAGGAGAAAGAGGGCCCAAGTATCAAGAATGTCTCCTATGCTTAATCTGGGTATCGATTTATTAATTTGAGAATTTAAAGAAAATTGATCAAATATGACAATACAGTTGTAAGCGCGGGCACCTGGGTATTTTCCACGGGGGTATCCGGTTCCGGATTTTCTACCCATGCCGACCTCTAATTAAAATAGTTAATGATATTGCCACCTCTCTCAGAGACTGAGACCTTTTCAAGTCATATGCATTTTAGACTTGAAGCATTGCTTTGTAGTGTCTAGCTATCGCATAGTCCATATTGCTATTTCGTATTGCAGCCTTAAAGCTGAATTTCCTATAACACCGTTTTTTTATGTTACCAAAAATACAGAAGAATCCAATTGTTCATCAGCCCTTTAAGTGCATCCATAGCTTCAAATAATGACAACATATTTACTAATGCTAAAAGAAGCAAACTTGGTTTACTTAAATTTAGTTTATTTTCATATTAATTGAAAAGTGCACTGGGCAACCTATTGGCAGAAAAGGTTTAAAACACTGTACAAAATGATTACTTCAGCTATACTTTGTGACAGAAGTTTCAGCTGTAGACAGCACTGGTTTGGACCTAGCCAGGGCTGGTTGTGCTTGTTTAGGTAGACCATCAGGGTAATCTGACTTCGCTGCACAGATGTTGCTGGAATCAGCTGGGATACTATAAAGATTTTTACAGATATTATTGTAAATGATCATTTATAAAGAGACCCTACCCTATTGGGGTATAGAGGCTTCTTGTGGGAATCTACTCAGGCACCACACAGGTCAACTCTTGTGGGATCCTTAGCACCCCTGAAGCAGGTGAGCTTTCTGTTTTAAATTCTGGCTGAAAAAATCTGTTTGGTGTAATTTGTTTTGTGAATAAAGCTTGTGTGAGGGGTGACAAGAAACACTTTTCACTGTCATATTGTAAAAGGTCCACTCATTGAATTTCAGTCTTATTTTTAGATCCCCAAACAAGCAAGAAATTACAAAATAGTATTGAACAAATAAGCATGAGTGATCCACCTGCTGCCATATGTTATATTTCAAATAACACAAAACTATGAAAATTCAACAGGAATAAAAATATATACATATGAATTAAGTCATCTTGTCAATATTGTAATACAGAACACTCAACCCAAGTTTTCTAACGACTGTTTCCTGCAGTGCTCCTATGTGGAATTCGTTGGCATCCCTTACACTACGTCTTGCTGATATTGGAAAGCCGCAGTTACATGAAGAATGATCAGTTTCATAGCTGTAATGAAGAACTGCTCAGTGTCTATCATTGGTGATGATTTAATGATGCACTCGGTTGCACCTTTCACATCAGCATGCTGATTAAACACCCGTAGATAGACAGGCTTAGAGTGGAAACTTCAAAATGTACTGAAGCGCTTGACCTAGTTGCCTATGAGGCGTCTGATTGACGGATACAGTTAGTGCTAACATCTGCAAAACAGAATTTGTTTTTTACTAACTTCAAAATAAAAGTTTGAGTGAACTTTACAAAATGAATCAAAAAGTGAATCCATTCTAGTCTTATTAGGGTAAAATGAACTTTATATCATCTACATTTTTGTAATATTACATTCTTTACCTGTTCAATATCCTATTAAGTATTACATTATTAATGTTAGTGGTTAGCAAATCATGATCTTGGAATAGAGAATTGTCAGAACTATTTAAGGATATTATTGTCCTTTGGGACATGCCTCCAGGATGTGAGGTCGTATGAAGGATTATTATCGCAGATATTAGTATTTGTTTATTTAGCAGATGCTTTCATCCAAGGCGACTTACAGAGACTTACAGATAGACCCCCAAGATGTGTGAACTATTTTTGTCATAAGCTGAGTGGCATGTCGACTACTAAATATTTAATAAACCAAATATATTTATCCACTCGTATGCCAAACAAATGGTTGCTTGCAATGAATAAAACACTGATTTATGAAACATTCAAAGTAATAGTGATCATTATTGGCTCAGCACACTATTGTTCTCTTAGGTTCAATCAAATGAATTAAAGAGAATAGGCAGATTCAAGAAATGGATTTAAAGCACCAATTAGTTTATTAACAAGGAAGTAAAATTAATTGACACTAGTATTCAATGGTTTAACATGCATAGATATTTACGTCTAAAATGCACAGTTATGTTCAATATATCACAATTTTATACAGGTCTTCAGATATCAGTGTATTTTTAGAATTTATTCCAGTATCGCTGCATTAACAGAATATTATTGCCTTCTTATCTTTCTATTCTTTAAAGTACGGAAGAGTTCTGTGGTTCCAGCTTACTTGTAGAAAAGCCATTTGCTTGTCACATTTAGCTGCTGAATTGGGTGCTGCTTCTCCTGGTCTTGCTTTGTCCTAAGGAAAGTCAAAATGAAGCCAGTGCAGGCCTAAAGGCTGGCCTTGATCCACAGGGCCTCCAGTTGAGATGAACAAGGTGAAGATGAAGAGAGAGGGGAAGGGGGGGGGAGAAACAGAGATGGAGACCATGTTCTTAAAGCATCACTTCTTCAACACCATTGCAGAGGTGTGTCGTTGTTGGAATCATCCAATTAAAGTGTATCCACCCAGATGATGTAGAGAAGTGATCACTCCTCCTTTCCATGTCTCTAACCATCCTAATAACTGTGACAGTGATGATCATACTCGAATTAGCCAGCTATTACATAAAGGTTACCTAAAGAACACATACTGTGAATCTCAGGATCTGCAGCATGAACAAGTAACACATATTGGTTAAATAGCCTCTGATAACGGAATGTAGATTCTTGGAAGCCTAAAAGTTTTTTTTTTCTTCCTAAATACAGATACTGTTCAAGTTATACAAACTGAAATTGCATTATAAAACATACATTTAAAATAATGTCCTAAGCAATATGCAGTTTAACAACATTCCACATCAATATTGTTCTGTTTACATAATTGTTATAATGGCCATTTTATATTGGATTCAAGCTAAGCATTCAGGGTTTAACTTATGTTAGTTACATTATTTTTCATCTCTAATATCTAAAGTGAAGTTAAAAACAGTTTTGCCAATTACAGAGCATGCCCAGACTGTGAATCTCTATATTTTTTATTGTTGGTCCTACCAAATTAATTTCATGAGCAAGCTTTTCAAAAAAAGAAGAGACATGGGTGGCTGGAGTTTTGTTTACTACAGAGTACTCACAGGGAGCCATAAACCATTTCATAACAACAAGTAGAGGGCAGACAGCATCACTAACTTCACGTTGGCAGATGAGGTTCACACAGTGTATTCAATATGAACATCCCACAGAAGCTGTAACAGAGTCACTTGAATCAATATTCCCTAAGTACTCTGCTCTATAGAAACCAATACTGTGCTATGAAGTGGCATTACAAATTAAGAATAAGACTTCTGGTGAGAGCGTTTTTCAAGACTAAAATGTATGTATTTTTTATTCCACTTTCCTTTAAGAGCGAGGCTGGGATGCTGAACTGCAAAAGACCCACAGGGATTTCCTTCAATAGGAATTGTGAATACTTCACAGATCAAATTTTAACCATAATATTTTTTGTTTGGCTTGCTAAACCTGTATGAGTTGAATACAGTACCATGTGGTAATTAAAAAAAATAAAAATAAATAAATAAATACCTTGATTACCTGTCAGGGATAGTTGCTCACACAACAACCTCCAAACAAGATACCCATACATGAGACCTTCTCAGGTTTTAAGGCCACAAAAACCTGTATTGCAGAACTACATTATAGAAAAAGATTGGTAATTGTACAAAGAAGGGAGTTGTATACAATACCTGGTAACAAAAAAACAAACAAAAAAAGCATTATTTAACCAACCAATTATCTATAAAAGCTGTAATATCTTTGATAAACAGCAGACGGACAAATATAGTTGTAGTTGATATTTTATTTGTAAACACCAACTATTTCAAATAGTTGAAATATATATATATATATATATATATATATATATATATATATATATATATATATATATATATATATATATATATATATATTTAAATATTCAGATATTAATTGTACAAAGTCAGATATTATTTGAAAATATTTCTTGCAGAAAACAAATACTAATTGAAAATATTTAAATACATGTATGTTATTTGAAAAAAATAAATATATCTTCAACTATTCCCAAATAGTTCAAAAACTAAAACCTACTTATTACCCTAAATGTATAATTACGCACCAAGTCTTGCAATTACCACATGGTGGTTGAGGAGGATTTATTATTATTTGTTTATTAGCTGACGCCTTTATCCAAGGTGACTTACAGAGACTAGGGTGTGTGAACTATGCATCAGCTGCAGAGTCACTTACAACTACATCTCACCTGAAAGACGGAGCACAAGGAGGTTAAGTGACTTGCTCAGGGTCACACAATGAGTCAGTGGCTGAGGTGGGATTTGAACCAGGGACCTCCTGGTTACAAGCCCTTTTCTTTAACCACTGGACCACACAGCCACTTTCCTTTCTACCAAGGAAAATGCTAAACATGTTCAATTCAATAACTTCAAAACGCCATTAAACCAATGGTGAAAGAGATTTCATTGTTTTCAAATATTTACCCACTGAAATAAAATATTCAGATATTTCAATTAATTGATCAAATTAAATCTAATTGAAATAGAGCAGTTTCCAAAAGATAATTGAGTGGTTAGCAAGGACAAGGCTTAACCTGCTTAGAATGCAGGATATTAATTAGGCTGCTGTATGTTACAGTTACATATTTATGAAGAGTTTAAAGTATTTCAGCTACTTTACTCATATTTAAATATTTTCAAATAATAATTGCTTTACACAAAATATTTAAATATTTTCAAATAATAGTTACTTTCTGCAATCTGTATTTAATTATTTTCAATTATTTACAATTTGTATTTAATTATTTTCAAATAATAGTTACTTTCTGTGATATGTATTTACTTATTTTCAAATAATAGTTACTTTTCACAAACCATATTTATAACTATATTTATCCCAGGTCTGATAAACAGAGTTAATGGAGCTGCTCTTACTTTTAAAAATAGCTTTAATATGGAGGAACGACAAGAACTAAATACAGAATCATGTTACTTTTTTAAAATAACCAATTACTGTGTTCTGTGGGAATTAAAATCCCCAGCTTTATTTAAGAGTCATTTTAAGACCGAACCCAATTGACAGTGTCCTTTGAAAAACAGTTTAGGAAACCGATTCACCTAATGTATGTCACAGTAGAAATAACCTCAATTGGTTTATTAATACAAATTGATTTAGACAGTCTTTGTTGTAGTGTTTCTATGTATTAAAAAACACGGACACTTAAACAGTTTACAGTCTTTGTTGGTTGCTGTCTATCTTATTAAAGTGGCACTTTTAGAGGGCATCAGGTCCCAGAGGCATCTTCCGCAACACATTTTTGTCATCATATGTTTAGGGCACCAAGTCTAATTTCAGCGTGAAAATAGAACTTGATAGAAAAGACCTTGACTTTTGATGATAACATCAATGCCTTAGGAGATTTGGTGTTACTGTGGATACATATACTTATGTGTTAGATGTTTACCTCTGTTTTCTGGTCTTGGACCCACCACAGTCATGACTGATTTTAAAATTAAAATGGAATGTACAAACCGGATGCTGCCCAGTGCTAATGTAGAAATGTGAGCTTAGGGGATACACAACTGTGTGAAGTCCTTTTGAGTGGTAGCAGGCAACACTAGAGAAACTTTGTCCTGCATTTTGAGTAGCACCAGGTCCATTCAAAATGAATATACTACCAGGGTTTGATTGAAATGGCTGTTGTTTGTTTCCTTTTCTGATAATGATTGGGATCTCTCCTGCACTTCCATTTAAGGGTGCATGTTTTAAGTTACAGATAATAAGTATACATGCCAAGTTAAATTTCACTTCAATTATTAAAAGGCACTTGAATTCAAGCAGGGATGCATTTGAGAAGATGAGAGCTTGGTGCCCTTCCCTTGAGGTTTTCAATTTGGAAAAATGTGAAGTGGATACATCCTTACATATGTAGGTTAATAGATAGAATATCCCTTTCCTGTTTGGTTAGAAAATTGGTGATTTGGACCTTCAACAAATCTTTTATTCTCCTTGGATATATCATTGCTTACCACATACAACTGAAGATCAGAGAGACAAGTTACAAAGTGAGCTGCACGACGTTCCTTCTTATTCTAGCAGAAGAGTTTGGCAGGCTTAGCAGCATCAGTAGCGACTCCTGACTTTAATTAGCTGGGAGGTTGAACAACACAACCAGATTTTATTGCACTTACATCTATCTATCTATCTATCTATCTATCTATCTATCTATCTATCTATCTATCTATCTATCTATCTATCTATATAAGCTCAAAGATTTATATATATATATATATATATACACTACCGTTCAAAAGTTTGGGGTCACTTAGAAATTTCCTTGTTTTCGAAAGAAAAGCAAATTTTTTGTCCATTAAAATAACATCAAATTGATCAGAAATGCAGTGTAGACATTGTTAATGTTGTAAATGACTATTGTAGCTGGAAACGGCTGATTTGTAATGGAATATCTACATAGGCGTACAGAGGCCCATTATCAGCAACCATCAGTCCTGTGTTCCAATGGCACGTTGTGTTTGCTAATCCAAGTTTATCATTTTAAAAGGCTAATTGATCATTAGAAAACCCTTTTGCAATTATGTTAGCACAGCTGAAAACGGTTGTGCTGATTAAAGAAGCAATAAAACTGTCCTTCTTTAGACTAGTTGAGTATCTGGAGCATCAGCAATTGTGGGTTCGATTACAGGCTCAAAATGGCCAGAAACAAAGAACTTTCTTCTGAAACTCGTCAGTCTATTCTTGTTCTGAGAAATGAAGGCTATTCCATGCAGAAATTGCCAAGAAACTGAAGATCTCGTACAACGCTGTGTACTACTCCCTTCACAGAACAGTGCAAACTGGCTCTAACCAGAATAGAAAGAGGAATGGGAGGCCCCGTGCACAACTGAGCAAGAGGACAAATACATTAGAGTGTCTAGTTTGAGAAACAGATACCTCACAGGTCCTCAACTGGCAGCTTCATTAAATAGTACCTGCAAAACACCAGTCTCAACGTCAACAGTGAAGAGGCGACTCGGGATGCTGGCCTTCTAGGCAGAGTTGCAAAAGAAAAGCCATATCTCAGACTGGCCAATAAAAAGAAAAGATTAAGATGGGCAAAAGAACACAGACACTGGACAGAGGAAGATTGGAAAAAAGTGTTATGGACAGACGAATCTAAGTTTGAGGTGTTCGGATCACAAAGAAGAACATTCGTGAGACGCAGACCAAATGAAAAGATGCTGGAGGAGTGCTTGACCCCATCTGTGAAGCATGGTGGAGGCAATGTGATGGCCTGGGGGTACTTTGGTGGTGGTAAAGTGGGAGATTTGTACAGGGTAAAAGGGATCTTGAAGAAGGAAGGATATCACTCCATTTTGCAACGCCATGCCATACCCTGTGGACGGCGCTTGATTGGAGCCAATTTCCTCCTACAACAGGACAATGACCCAAAGCACAGCTCCAAACTATGCAAGAACTATTTAGGGAAGAAGCAGTCAGCTGGTATTCTGTCTAATGGAGTGGCCAGCACAGTCACCGGATCTCAAACCTATTGAGCTGTTGTGGGAGCAGCTTGACCGTATGGTACGTAAGAAGTGCCCATCAAGCCAATCCAACTTGTGGGAGGTGCTTCAGGAAGCATGGGGTGAAATCTTTTCAGATTACCTCAACAAATTGACAGCTAGAATGCCAAAGGTCTGCAAGGCTGTAATTGCTGCAAATGGAGGATTCTTTGATGAAAGCAAAGTTTGAAGGACACAATTATTATTTCAATTAAAAATCATTATTTCTAACCTTGTCAATGACTATATTTCCTATTCATTCTATATTTCCTATTCAAACTCATTTCATGTATGTTTTCATGGAAAACAAGGAAATTTCTAAGTGACCCCAGACTTTTGACCGGTAGTGTATATGTATGTATATATATATATATATATATATATATATATATATATATATATATATATATATATATACATATAAAACGGGGCGTTCAGGTGCATTTTAATATTGTTTTTGTTAAGTACTTTTTATCATACGTATGCTTCAAAAGGCACTTTGTAATTTAGTAAGAAATTTAATATAGTACTAGACAGATAGCTGACAGAACACACAGACAGGTAGGACTACTATGGGTGAAAAGCGCTCTGCAGCGCTGTTTTTATTTGCAAAAATAAATTAAATTTTTAACAAAAAACCACTGCTCACTGAGCAAAAATAAAAGTTTAACTAAAACAGATCTCGAAGATAAAACAAGTACCGTGCTGGTGCTTCCCATCATGAGTAGCATTTGTTTTCTTTTTTTTTCCTTTTACTTTCCTTTTAGATCTTCTCCGCAAAAGATCTTTTGAGTTATTAATAACAGACCCCTCAGATCTGCCAAGAGAAAGATGCTGAAATTGTGGGCGAAATATATATAAAAAATACAATCCTTCTGGGAACGGTGAGAATGTGTCTATTGCTGGTGCATGAACCACACCCATTAGATGACAGGAGCTGGTTGTTCATCTACTACAACCTTACTAACACATGCAGGGGTGAAAATTGTTTTGAAAATTGGCGCTAAACTGTTTTGTTTTTAGTTTTTTTTATTAGTTTTTAGTGATTAACGGTATTAGATACAATCGTGTGCTGTATATTTATATGTATAATCGCTTAAGACTAGAATTGTAATATTAAGAAACGGAAGACAGCAAACATAAGTAGCCCAAACATTTGACATATTAACGAAACAATAGCTCTTGATTTTAGCTACATTCGATAGTTATTATTATTATATTATTATTATTATTATTATTATTTATTTCTTAGCAGATGCCCTTATCCAGGGCGACTTACAATCGAAAGCAAATACATTTTAGAAAGAAAGCATTTTAGTTAGAAAGAAAGCTTTGCACACTTGATGAATTTTATTGATGGATTACATTTAGAATTTGCTGCAACAACTGATTTGGTTTTATCCTGGATAAGGGCGTCTGCTAAGAAATAAATAAATAATAATAATAATAAAAAAATATATATATATATATATACAGTATATATACTCGCTTATGTATGTACAGTATATGGACAGCATTCTAGTTTATTTAGTGTCCATGTGTGTAATTATTTTAGTAGAACTCAATGTTCTTAGACCCTGTACTGTCAGCTACACTATCAGTGCACTAGAGCGGACATTTTGAAAAGAGCTTTGAAACAGACTTTAAAGTTAGAAGTGTAAAAAGCTGTAGCAACACATGGGAACGTGTAACGCTATATTTTTCCGAACCTGGCTACTTACTCTAAGTACGAGTTCAAGAAAGTGTAATAATCTGGGAAATCTAGTCAAATCTAAAGCCTCTGTGATAAAACAGCCCTAAACATCAAGCTATAATTAACCTGATGGACTAGATAAGGTGTAATGTCATGTCTGTGGAACTTGGGTCCAGATTATCCTTCTCAGAGTATAGAATCAGCCCACGGCCATGCCATGTCAGTGCATGCTCAGTCCTCTTTTCTAACTATTCATCATTTCTACAATGTAATACCTTTGGCTTCCTTTGTACAGTAATTAGCACACAAGTCCAAGCTGCATCCTGTTCCCTCTTCTCTCCCAGCAACAACTCATAATGGATTTCCTTCACATTATGACATTTCACAAAAGTAAGTAATGCTGACCTTTGCATCTATGATTTACAATTAACTTTTTTTTTTACATGATGAAAAAAATCTCTGTTGAACATATTTTTTTGTTGTTGTTCGCACTACAGTTAGACAGCTTGGTAGTTGTTCAGTTAGATGTTACTGCCACCTAAAAGGCTTGTTACAAAGAGCATCCCCATCACCTTAGTAATCAGTACCCAAGCTTTCATTGTTATACTTCTGTACAAAACATTTGTTCCATAACAAGTAACCTTTACCCCAGGCGTCATAGAGAAAGAGTTTTCTTTAGTTTTTTTTTTTTTTTAAGAACAGGGACCCTAAAGTAACCATTATGTGCCTTTTCCTCCTGACTGTCTCAGATGACTGATAACAGAACAGTTGGAAGTTGACATGTGTTTAGGATAACATTATTTCACTCGAGAGTTACAGATAAAACCCCTGCGGAAGTAGGATGTGTAACTCGACAGCGCACAAAAAAGAAAATCGTGAAGAAAAAAGAAAGCAGACTTTCATTACTTTCAAGCTCTCTTGGTTAATGTTGCCTTGTGCGTTCATATCCCCTGAGAAAATCCTGGCAAACTTCCATGCAAAGATAACAAAGACAGGGGGATGAGATGGAGCCAGCTCACCTTTGTTTGTTCTATGGAAAAGTACAACAATGAGATGCATATGTGGCATGCTTGGATGGTTTAAACTTGCAAACATCCTTAAGGTAAAAAGTATGTATAATTGCAAGATGAGTGGAGCACTGGTGTAATGAGTCCCTGAGGTCTCAGTGTATCTCAATGTACTGTATCTCAATGCACATACTTGCCAGTCAACTGCTGTGGATGGGTGCATACATTCCATATGGCGAGGCTGAGCTCTTCAGGATGTTAGATCCACTCATTTACATTATTTCCACTGGAGGAAATTAGCAGCATTTGCACTTGTTTACAGCTAATAAAATTCATTTTAGAAAAAGCGCTAGGATAAGGTCACCATCTGTTAGTTCGAAATGCCAGTTTCGGCTTTTTCATTTTTTTGGTGTTTATTAAGAAACCTGCTAATTGATTCCAAGACCCAACACATAGCAATGATTTGCATTTCAATTGTACAGGGACAATATTGGAAGTCTACTTATTTTAAATGGTACCACCTTCAAAATGTGTTGCCGTGTTTTGATATTTTTGAAAACTGATTTTTTTTATAGTGTTGTGTTTTGTTTATGTTCACAAATGCCACAGCTGCTTCATTATTTCAAGGAGATGTTTACCCTTTGAGTGACAGGAGTAGGAATTAGAGTTTTTTGTGTTTTGGAGCATTGCAACCACCTCATTATAGCAACAAAACTAGAGCAGCTTTACCCTGCCATGCAGTCGGAAAACTGTGCTCTGATTATGCTGTGACCCAATATATCAATAACCACTTACTAAAGAATGCTATTGACTCCCCAAGCTTTTTTATACTTTATTCCAAGCCACCAATTATCCTATATGTAAAGTTAACACAATGGAATGAAATGTCTGAGAAACCCACACACAGCATTGTTTTTTAAAGCGCTTGAATGTGACTGATCCACAGTGTGTGACTTAGAAAAAAACATTTTATCATCTGCTGTATTATCATTTGCTCTGGGTCGTGAATGAGCAATCTGATGCCTCACATGTCAGAATACATGATTTTTTTTTTATCCTTCAGTGCCCCTTTGTGCTGGTACTACATTTTCTAAGATCAGTTTCGCTTATATCACTATTCACATCAAACATTTTGCTAAAAAGGTCACACACCTAATGAAATTATGTACCAGCTACACTGCTTGTATTGAGATGATGTGGGTCAGAGCTCAAGTTTCCCAGCACTCTCAAGCATACTGATTTAGTCTCTCGATCCAACAAGCAGGGTTGAAAAGGCCCTTAGGAGGTAAAGAGCAGGGTAGATGGCAGGGCAGGGTTGATTCCTGAATATTGATAGTTTTGTTGCTAGTGATTGAGGAACTGTTGCGTTATATTGTTATTTCACTCGCTGCAAGCCAGTGAAGTATTTGTGTTGCATCTCACCAGCAGACAATGCACATCAAAGCAAAAATAATAAACTATGCACTACCCTCCACAGAGCATTAATTAGGACACAGAGTAGCTCCTTTAACAGAACTAGTGGCAATATCAGCATATCGCTGTCATGGGAATCATTAAAAAAAATTGCTATTTGTGAAAAGAACTTCTCAATTTGTGCCTCATTTTTAAGTATGTGAAATGCCAGAGTTTTAATTATTATTATTTGTTTAATATTTAAATGGAATTGGTTTTTAAGTTGTCCAAGTCTAACAAACATATTGAAGCAATTTCAATAATCTAATTATTAATGCAAAGCAAATTATTACAAGCCTCAGTGTAGAGTGTGAATGCAGAGTCCCTACTGGTTAGTAGTAGCTGTTATTGAAATGTTTAAATAGGCAGAAATGACTAGAAATGAGAGTAAAGCGTTCCATAACATTTGCAATAAGTGCATCTTTGTGTAACTTAATAACAGTGGTATGTATGCATGTAGCAGAACATTGGGTCTCAAATGGTACTAGATTAAAATTCCAGGTACCTTATTCTGAAGAGTTCCATACTGATACAATACATACTGCATGCAATCATGTCATATCACAATCACAATTCTAATTGAAAAGCAACTTACATGTTCTTATGATGCCAGATGTTCATAAGACTAAATGCACTTAAAAGTAAATGTTCATAAGTCTAAATGCACTTAAAAGTAAGCCTTTACCACTCACTGTAAACCAAATGAGCATGTTGGAAGCATAACTGCATGATCCACTGTAGTATTTTAGTGACTTGGTACTTACACAAGTTGACATGATCAACTTACTATCCCTACCATCCGGTTTTAAATGCTATAATTTATGCATGTACTGTATTCATTTATTTAGGTTCTAAGTGTAATTACAAAGAAAGGGGGGGGGGGGTGACTAGAGCCCATTTCACCCCACAAGAGCATTTAGGATAACTATGACTTTCAGTCAATGCTGACAATCACTAAAACAAAACAAAAAACATAATATCTTTGTTTTGAACCGCAATGTCCCAATGTTGCAATGCTATTACATATAATACAAATGTAGGCTATAGATGGAGGCTCACCTGGAATTTAATGAACCTTTACAAGCATCATTGTCTTGGGATTCTAGTCCACATGCTGTAAATATATGATAACTTCATTTTACATAGAACTGACATGTGTAATTTGGTGTCTGCATCCTATGATAAGCAACATTATCATTGGTCTCATTGCGTTGCTGAATATCTTTATTTATTTTAACTTCAATTTGGGATCTGGATATTTTTCAAGTTCCATCCTATAGAAGTTATTTTAGAAATAAAAAAATTGATTTTACAAAAGTTACTTTGCAATAATGCATGGGAGTTTGCTAGCAGTTCTTGAAGGTTGAAGAGATGAGGGACCTATGTGGCATGTTACCATATATAAAAACTTTTTGAATGGAATATGGGATGATTTGTACAGTATGTGGGATTTCTGAATTTATCCCCACTGACATTGAGATGGATTTGGAACCTTCAGAATGGAAAGAACCCACAAGATTCTACTTACTGTATGGCTTGTTTGGCCAGTAGGATATCAATTTTATTCTTCTCTTGAGGAAGCTTTCATCACCCACTTGTGTCTTCATGCCTTTTGAGCAACAGGCTTTTCAAACACCTTTGCAATGAATACAACATCCCACTGGAAGCAATTAGACAGTCTTGCTTTCTACCTCTCTGGCTTTCTTTCAAAGTGAAGTAAAAAGTCATTTGGATAGACAGATACAAAGGTGGAAGGGTAGGTAGTAGGAAGAATACTTTAGATAAAAATAGATGATTTAATTAAAAAATGCAACACGTAACTCTGTAGTCACAATCAAGAAACCCTTTGGCTTCATTGATTTCAATGTCAAACACAGAAAAAAGAGTATAAAAAAATCTACAGAATGATAGATGCTGTAGTGTAGATGACCTAGGTGGATTAAAGGGATACATTAGATCTCCTTTTCCGTCCACTCTTGTTCAACAGTATACATGGTCAAGGTTATCTCAGCCTGTGTATTCCCACCCTGAGTGGAAGAAGCCATTGCAGTCATGATTTAAGCTTCCTGCTGGGATTGGAATTCACAGCACAGAAGTGCAAAGGACTGAGGCAGTATGGTGCAGAACCTCAGTGAACTGAGTACCTGCTTCAGTTCACTATTGCATGTGGGCTTTATCCCAGCCTGCCATTACTTTCCACTGTTGTTTGAAATGTGTTTTTGATTATTTTGTTACTTGTTTCTCGTTTTTATTTTGTGACTGACTACTAGTGTTATTTCTAGGTTGATTTTTAAAATTATTTTTAGATTTACTCTTTTGTGACATCACTTACAGCTGGTTCTACTCTCCTTGCAGAGTCTAAAGTCTAAATACTTATTTAAAATTAGAATGCATTTTCATAAACTTTTAATTTTTTTTGTACAAATTCCTGCATCACAGGTTGGACCTCAATACATTTAACAACAATTATAATAATAGTATTTTACAGAATTATTGTGCTGCTCTAGTTAATACCCCATAGGAATAATTGTTCAACACATTTAAATAAATGGGTGGATAACATGAATAAGGTTAACGTGAACCTCATACATCAAAGAACACTAATTAATGTTTTGTTTTCATAATATTTAATAAAAGCTGTTCTAATGAAAAAAAGACATAGTTAATTATGATCAAGTTCTTTAAAATAGATCACTAATTAATCAGAGTGTTAAATTCTAATTTATTCAATTTACATGTGGGCTCAACTATATAGTTGTGACTGATTTTGGAAAATACAAATTCATGCAAATAAAAGAACACATGAGGAAAAATATTGATTTTGTGTATATGGGTCTCCTGTTGATACTTACAGTATCTGTCTAAACTAAATGGTATCATTTTTACATTTTAAACATGTATTAATTGCGTCAAACTACAACTGACAGCCACCATGGTGTCCCTTGTATAGTTATTAAATGATTTGTGTGTGGCAGATGTTTATTAACATATAACTTGTGATGGCTGTCAACTATAGCTTAAATAATGAAACAAATACATAATGTCAATTTTTAAAAAAAATATTTAGCAAAGGTAAAGATATATGACTAGTTTCACAGACCCTGATTAGCACTAACCATGGATTACCTTACCTAAATTAACACTGGGTAGTCCAAGATTATGGCTAATTAGGGTCTGTGAAACTAGCCGCTAGCTGTGGTTATTAAAACTAAAACACACTCATTTAAATATAGCCCCTGTACTTTGTAGTTCACTTTAAATTTGAACATACTGGAATCCAAGTACTCAGCTGATGTTATTTCCCATATCATGTATTTGATGTTTGCATTTAAATATTTCAAAATGTAATTTGCTTTAAATATGTTTGAAATAATACTGTATTTTGAAATATTTCTGGCACCATTGTGGCTATGACTTGAAAATGAATGTGTGTTTGAATACCGTACAATTCAACAAACAACACAGACAATATTAAGCATTTGCTTGAGAAATCAGCTTGATTATGAGTACATATTGCAAACATAGTCCAGAGGTTGTGTTTTTGATATGACAAGAAATAGATGTGGGTGAAAAATGGGCTTACACATATTAATTCTAAAGACTCCTTCTAGCTGTTTTGATTTCGGAGAAATACTTTGAATTATTAATATACTACTTGCATCATTTCTAATGTTCAACATCATGTTTCCAAGTACACTGGTGCATGCTTTAATAACAAGGGCATTCCCTTTAGTCCAATTATGTTGCCAGCAGGGAATCCAAGCTAGTGATATGCAATAGTTGAATTTATGTAGAAACAGTATTTTTTTTTTCATTTTTCAACTCGTTTATACTGTATATTTCAAATGAGAAGTGTGATCTTTGCTTATACCTAGTCTTGCAAAGGGATATACCTGAAGCACGATAATCAGTTTTAAAATCAATTTTCAATACTCGGATTGCCACAACAACATTACCACTGGGGCAACTTTTTTTATGCTGAATCGGCTGGTTATTACCGAAGCTTCTTTTATTTTATTTTAATTCTGATATGCACAATTATTTTAAACGCAACACAATGGTTTACATCTTGCTTTCTCTTCAGGCATATAATTACTTCCTTTGGTCTGAATATTATTACACATCAAAACATAAGATTTACGATTGAGAGGCCATTCAGCCCATCTGAGCTTGTCTGGTTCCTAGTAGCTGATTGATCTCTGAACTTTTTCAAGTTGGGGGGAGATCTTTATTATCTTTCTTTATAATAAACTGGGCCAAATCCGAGTGGTCATTGAACAGGCGTTTGGGGCTTTTGCAAGAGAGGTGGCAAATACTACTGAAGCATACTGAAGTGAACCAGGAGTTTACTCCTCAAATTATTACTGCCTGCTGTATCCTGCACAATATGTGCCGGGACTATAGGGAGGTGTTCAGGCAAGCAGAGGAACATGTTCCCCAGCCTCCAGCAAGAATTGCACAGCAGCGATATGAAGAGGGTCCTGCTATTAGAGATGCACGGCTATCTTTATTTTTGTAACCTGACGGTGTACTTTTATTTTGTAGCACATTTTTGTTTCATTCACTTATTTTGTATCTCTTTATACCAAATATAGCATCCTCATTTGTGCTGTACTTGTATGACTGCTTCTGCTTAATCAAGAATTGGAATATTGAGTAGTAGAGTTGATTCCTGAGAAATAAGTCACAAAAATTCCACAGCACATTTTATTTTGAGAGTGGGCTAAGCAATTGTCGTGTTGTGCATTGTATCAAGCTGCCTCATCATATCCTCTTTCCTTATGGATATTAACACTGGAGTCTCTTCATCGCTCTAACGGACGTAAGTGGAGGATGGACACGGGTTTTGATCAGACATAACTAGGAGAAATTGCATGGGAGTGTATAACATACACATTTAAACATAGTACTTAGTAGTACTTTACAATAAAGACATTTTGACAGTTGTTTAGAAAGCAATTTGCAAGTGTATTCTGAAGTACTGTACATTAGCTGTAACCACATGAATTCACAAACCCATGATGCAGTTTATCAAACATGATACTTTACAAACACATTTAGATCCATGTATGATGAGCATTATGCAAAGTTCTAGGGAAGACCGGAGAAAAAAAGTGGGGTTATCTGCAACATCAATCTGATAAGGGAAATACTGCAAACAAAAAATTAACTTCCCTGCTACCACGAGTTATTCCAGCCAACCTGCACGCGCATTGACGATTCCCGGGCCTTTCTTTATGTGGCCTACAGCATAGGGGGAGTTTCCATGTTTCCACGTGAAGTGGCGATGCGCGTGCACGTTTGGGAGAACAGCTCGACAGAATCAGGTTCGTGGCCGAAAACAATGGCTGCAGAGAGGGATAGGGTAAATCTCATTTAGCATGACGTAAAACACGGGAAATCCACGCCCACTTTCAGAAGGAAACCCTTATTTCACGTGAAAATGTCCACTGCTCCCAATCCAGACAGCCTTGGGAGCATATTATAGATCTGTAATCCTACGTTTCTGTGGGTTTTCAGCCATGGTGATTTGCAATAGCTCGGTTGAACAGTTTCATTTTATACCTCCAGGTTAATTATTTAAATTGTTCTTTAATAAGTCGTGTGATAAAGCAGTTGAAATATTATTCACTTCTAACGATCTTCCATCCCACCAATAGACATTTGAAAATCAATTTGGGCAAGAGCAGTAAAACATATTATTAAACAATCAGGCACGAGGCATTTATTTATTTATTGCATTTATATAACGCTTTTTATACAAAAGTATCTCAAAGCACTGTGCAGTACATAGCACAAAAAAAGAACAGACCACAACACGTTTGTATTTACAATTCACAGCTTTATTACATGTGCTTAACACTATGCTTTAGAGTTTCATTGAAACAAGATGTCATCTGACAACTATGGATTTCTAGGTGAGATTCTCTGGTGTACCTTTTCTCAGTGCATGGAAACCACATTTTCCTGAGCTGTCTGCGAAAACAGCACGAGAACGCTACGCATGGCTAATTTGCATATCGACTTCCTCCTTTCCCCTTCATTTGCATGACGTCAGGTGAAAAGAGGATCTTGTCGAGTAAAATAAACTGAGCCAATGGAAACTCGAACTGTATAGGGTAATTTTTAATTTGGCTCGAGCACAAAGTCTCGAGAAAAATTAGAACGCACATGGAAACTCCCCCATAGATACTATAGGTACTAAAACATATATAGCGTGTTGTTTTAAATATACATGTTCTGAAAAAGCAAGCTTAGAACCTAAAGCTATTCAGCACATTAGATAGGGCAGTCGTTGATTTCAAAACATTTGTTGTGACTGAGAAGAGATTTAGACTCTTTTATCCCAATCCTCAGTAATACTAGAGGATACCTTTAGAAATGACTAAAGGTTTGTATATTCCAAGGAAAAGAACAAAGGAATTGCTAATCTTTTTTTAATATGTGTGATTATAGTAAGGTTTTCTTCAAAGGTTCATTGCATTCATTCCAAAACAGTTAAGATATGAAGGTAGGTAGCCTTTTGTCAACAGATTGAAAAGCAGACAATGCAGGAGTTTAGAAGTGTTTTTTTTTTATTCCCAGTGGCTGCATTTACCCAAGAGAGAGCTCTGAGTGGTTCTTCTATATATAGATTACAATCATTTTCCATGAATAATTGGTAAATCAACATACTTGTGCATACAGCGAAAGCCTATTGAGTGCTCACAAAAACTGTAAATGTTGATGTTTTGAAAAAGCCTTCCATTAACATAAGTTACTTTTTCATACAGTGCACTTGCCAGGAATTTTCCAACTCTAACTGCAGTCCTTTTCGGATTTATTTTTTATGCAATTTTCAGTATTTAGGTTGATTTACCATTTTTTTTTAAGATCCCTATTTAAAGATAGGGCAAATGCCTATTTTCTGAAAAGGATGAACTTTAACAGTGTAAATGTACTCTAATATTGACAAATTATGACCATTATTATATTATCAGCAATGTAATGTAATCCAAAAATGTGAACATGTTTAGTTAACCACTTTTATGTTCTATTAAATTTCAATTTATGCTGTAATATAATGAAAGCAGACTTCAATGAAGAAAGACAGTCAATAAGGTATTAGAGTGTTGTTTTTCTCTGATAACAAAATCAGAAACCATGTGCTAATGATTTGTATCTGTTGTAAATTTTGCAGAAGCACATTAATAAAGTGAGTGTATGTTTTAAAACATTGCATGTACTCTACAGGTCCCTACCTGTGGAACTTTAACTCAGAGCAAACATTGGAACTAAATCCAAGCCCTCTTTAAACAAAAACCTGAACGTTTAAACCTTATTCAAAAAAGATGAAAACATCTTTACTTAACTAAAGCCTAGGAAATTAAAGTTTCATGACTACCACCGGTAATCTAAAAATACATTCTGATATCTTATTCGAAACAGACATTCATATGCCTGGATTTATGTTAATGGACATAGCAGTATATCAGTAGTCATATTTCCTAAAGAATATGAGCTCCCTGTTCTCAACAACAGCTATCTACAGTTCAGCAGCTGGCAGTGCATCAGCAGTTAAGATTTAACAGGTGTCAGAAATGACTAAGGGTGAGGACTGTTTCTGTAGCAGCTGATAATAAAGTTAGAAGTTGACTGTACATTTAGAGGATCTGTGATGCCTAATTAGCTGTTGTTACTGAACTATATCAATGAAGCATAACAAACTTGTATGCACACATTTCATCTGTGTCATTCCCAGTGCGATTATTCAATATGTGTATGAAGGCTTGGTATAACATTAGAATATGTATGCTTTTTTAATACAGCCTCTAATGTGACCTATGCTTTTGATGACTATCTCACAGTTCACTTCAGCTTATGTTTGCTGAAATGTTAGATGGATTTTGTTTTTCAATTCAGATAAGCGAAAAACCTGCTCTAGCATTCTAATTTAGGAAACTAGGATTACTGTTATTTAATAATCTACTAATGTACAGAACTTCTTGTAAATGATCAACACATGAAAAGTATAGCATATTCATGTATTGATTATTTACAATTGTATACAATTTCTTATCCTGCAGTCAAAGGCTTTAATTGTGTAAATCAAAGGAATTTGTAATGTTTAATTGATTTTAGGACGTTGTGACAACATACTGTATATAAAGAGGGACACTTTTTATTATTCAAAATTAAGTTCTCACTTTTATGAAAAATTTATACTACTGCCTACATTTACTGTCTGATAAAGTATGGTCTAGCAGTTTGATATGTTGATTGGTTATACTTTAAACAAGGAAATATTTGTTACATTATCAACTAATTGATATACGATTTCAGGTTAGGTAGTTTTATTGCCAATTGTCTGGGCATTTTGAATAAGCTGCATCCAAACAATGCTCAAAAGAAAATGATCTTAAATAGGTTTAACACAACAGACTGTTAACCAGAAGAATATGCAGAAATACAATTAATGTTTTTTTTAATGTAAATGTACATATAAATCTGTCAGTCTGGCATTGGGTCATCTAGATCAATTACAGTAATGCCTGGGTATATAATAATAATAATAATAATAATAATAATAATAATAATAATAATAATAATAATAATAATGCTTTCCAAACATATGCCTATTTTGAAAATCAAATACAGTGTTGCTTGAAATATTTTTTTTATCCTGTGATATTCAATACAGACGTATAATATGATTCACATTATAATATACCAGTTGATACATTTGCTGAAGCTGTATTGATTTAATAAGACAACAATATGCTCAAACATGGGTTGACTGTGCCCTGTAGCTGTTGGGTAACTTACAGAGTGAGATTAACACAATTTAAAAAGAGACGGCTCATTTAAAGGAAGCCAGGATGACAGTGGTGGAGTCATTTATTCAGCATGAATTTCACTTAAAGGTTTCTTCAATGTAAATTAAACAATTTGTTTTAACATTTCAGAAAATATTTTCGATGGAATGCATTAGTTCTTGACAGCTCAGAAAATATGATGCTTAAGGAGATTCTTGAGTCATCTAATAATAAAGGCAAGATTTGGTTTAGTTTTCATAACAGATGTCATTTTCCCTTTGGGGTATAAAACACTGTTTGTGTTAATTTTGTCTGAAGTTTCTCTGAATATATTATCTTGATATAATGGATACAATATTTAATACCTGTAAACATATGCACAGTGTGTCCTAAAAAATCAAGCCTAGAAGCTTTGAATGTGGAATATCTACTCACCAGCAAAGGTAAGGGGACTTCATTACACAAGGGAAAATATAAATAATGTAATAACTCAAATCTATAGAGAAATAAAGCATCAACATACTGTATGAAAATAAATGGCCAATGAAAAAACATTTTCTGATTGGTTTTGGGGTCTTCTGGTATCGTTTGAGGTGATGTTGAAGTTTCTATCCTAACTCATCCAGGCATGCTGAATGGGGATTAGGTCAGTTGAAAACACAGGCCAGGGCAACACATGCATGCGTCTAATCTATTGGAAACCCTGCATGACATGAACAACACAACATGTTGACTTAATTATGCATTGCCAAAAAATTACAATTTCTTTGACTTCTTCTTCTGTGGGTTCATTTTTCTATTTACAGTATCTGGTCCAGAGCGCCGGAGCTGTGTAATATGTAGTTCCCTGTGAACATTTTACAGTTTGTTAGAAATAAAAGTGCATTCTCAAAATGACCCCCACCCAGCCACCCACTTTTAGAAAGGCTACGGTGCCATTGATCTGGTCTGTGCTTTCCCTTATTGGTGCTATATTGCCATTGACTTAAGAAACTATGCCAACCTTTCATTTGCTTGGTGCCTGTCTCCTGTTATTACAGGCATTTCAGTACTCAATCAAATGGCAAGATACTTAATTAAACTAGCTAGCAATAGACTAGACAAGTTTGGTGGGGTTTATTCAATTGATATTAAAGATATGGCAGATCTAAATAATGCTGTCATTTGAATCAAAAGGACATTTACTAGTGTTTTACATTTTTCCTGAGAGAAAACAGACCGGAAATGCATATGCACTGTTGCATGTTTGATTTTCATATCTTGCACACAGAGCCCATTTTAAACAATATTATTAGATTTGCCCCTGCTTAGATCAATTCAGATATTGTGAATCTCTCAATTGCCTCAAGAGTGGTCACTTAGAAATGTGTTGAAGCTTTATGTGTTGAACCTTGCATGACCTATGCGGGCAGTTACTATAAGAAATCTAGATAATCAATGAAAAGCTCATATAGTACCAACATTTCATGACCATATTATACCCCATACCTGGTGTATCAATTTAACTGTAAACTGAAATACACTCTATCAAGGAATACTGTGCTATGAACACCTTTCCCTTAACCCTTATTACTGTACTCTTTCAAGTGCTGTAACCCCAACCTCATTGCAATTACAGAAGTGCTTTGCCAAACAAATTAGAAGCATGCTCATAGAACACTAAATCCCCTGCCACCAAGTAATCACATGCTTTCTAATAGGTGATAATTTAACTGCATGCAGATATCCCCTAACATATGATTGCTTTCCAATGTGAAAAAACTGAACTTATCTGAAAAAATGCATTGTAATTGATTAATTTGGTAAATACAGTACATTTTTCACAAAATGTATGACGTTTTTGTTCATACACAGGGTTCAACGGTGGATCAGCTTGTATAAACACTACTGCTTGGAGTGCAGAATGAGTCATGCAAGTGTGGTTTGGGAAGCAAATAGGTTGGGGATAGTTCACCCCATCACACAAGGTAATCAAAGAAGCCAGACGAAGACTAGCCCTGCTGAGCCTCACCTCCAAAATTAAATGAATACATAGATAAATCCAAAATACAATAAACAGCTCAGTCATTTAATTTAGTAGCTTGTTACAGTAGTCGCACGATTGCTTTGATGAGGACTGAGGTTAAAATGTAAGCATGTGTCTAAATAGCCCCTCCTTCGTGTACTGTGCTCTTTTAATTTCCTAAACATTACTGACGCAAAAGCTCCCTTAAGGGATGTGGCGTCTCATTGTTAAATAGACTTCACAGCCAATTAAATAATGTAGGTCTTGTGTTGAACAACTATGTGCTTGATAGCAATATCTCTACAACACAACTCTAGCTAACCACTGTGCTCTTCTCTGAAATGATATTCAATGAATACCTCTTTCTAAGCAATAATCCTTCCTTACTTGCACACAAGTCTCAGAGTAAAAACTACTGTATTTTTTATCTGTAGTTATCAAGAAAAGCAACACAAATATGCAAAAGCATAAAAATGTTTTACATGTTATTTTATAAATGGGGTTTTTCATGAACAAGGGTGAGCTGATCAATCAGTATCCATTCAGTATTTAAGAGCATTTTAGAGAATTTGTGAATTACCTTGGATTGCATGAATCACCTATCTTTGGTTATCTCAGGATTACCCCTAAAAATAAGTGGTTGATGCAATTTTGATGGATTACTTGATGAATGTCATAGAAAAAAGGTCTATCCCGATAGGCGATTCAAATGAACACCTAGTTGCAATTGGAGCACCATGCTACCTTGACATATAGTCTTCCAGGAAGTTGCTGTTGTTATAAATGCAGTTGTAACTTGTTTGATAAGGTGAACTCTGTGCTTCAGTTCAGCTGTGCAACTAGACCTGTAGCAAGTGGTGTAATTTGTAGCTGTAAAAGACATTCTGCAGATCAGGGCTCTGTAGAATTGTCAGTGAGTTGTAGAAGATTGTAAACTGACCCTATACTGTATGTAACTTGTTTTATTTATATAAAGACATATGTTGTTTCTCTTTTCCCCTACTCAGATTTTCAGTTATCTGTCAAGGGTGAGTCATATGTATTTGCTTTATTTTCTGAGGAGTTGTGAAATGTAATTTCGCACCTGAAGACACAGAATGGGTCTATTGTGAATACTGTTGGCACTGGAATACAATGACAGAAGTATTAAATTAGGTTTATAAATTAGAGATGTGTGATTAAATGTAGTACCCCACCATGTTTTGTTCTTTTTAAATTAAACATCAATTTTTGAGCCTCAGAAGAAATTTGCTGTTAAAGTAAACCTTTGTATGCTTTGAAGCAAATCTGTATTCCAAAGTAACCACAGAGCATAATTTAAAGTGGTGGAGAGAGAGAGAGAGAGAGAGAGAGAGAGAGAGAGAGAGAGAGAGAGAGAGAGAGAGAGAGAGAGAGAGGATTAAAAAGCAAGATAAGTGCAGTGCTTCAGGGTAAACGTGTTAGTCAGATTTTATTTTCATCAATTCTGAACTAAACTGCATAAACAAATGACTGGAGATGATTCTGACTGCATGACCATGACCATAACCTTAACCATAACCACCCATAAGAACACAAGAGCTAAAACAACACGTTGACCACCTAGACCATTAGTAATATACAATACTGCCTCTGGGTCATTTAACATGAAGAGGTACAGGAAGAATACTCTTAAAAGAATAAGTGTTGGAAAGGTTTTGTAAGCTAAAAATGTAGTTGCAGTAAGAAAGCATCACAGAAAGGAAAGAAAGGTTAAGAATAATATGCTCCCAGGACAAAGCACACAATGCCGTGTGTCTAGGCCAGCCCTTTAAGAGGCCAGTCCTTTACCAGTTAAAGCAATCATTGGGTCCAAGGCAAATCAGTGAATTGGCATACACTTTAAATCCTATATTCATACCATATAGCATCTTTTATTTCTTCTGTTTTCTTCCATACTCGCTATCTATAATGTTCAGTAGATTGATAGTTGATATAAAACGGTACAGGTATCTTGGATTTGGAGGTTTAGTTTGTTTTTCGTGATTAAATGTTGCTTTAACATGTGTGGGGGTAGATTATAGAGTGGAGACAGATAGGACTGCAAGTAGCGCTGAGCCTATACCCTCTATAACCACTGGATAAGACAGTGTAGTCCAACAGCCTAAGGACAGGGTAAAAAACTACACTTCCCAGCAGGTGTTGCAAGTTCCAGGGAATCCAGAACATCTGTGGTTTATTAGCAGGTATATTTAAAGGCCCTGAATCCACTTGCTCGCTCTCTGTGTTAAGGCGAAGATCAGAATCCAAGTACTATTAAATCTGTGCATTTAATATTGGAATTGGGTTCAACCGGCAAGCAGCTTAGCTGCTCTGTTAATAGTCAGCAATTTGCTGTTTAGTTATTATTATTATTATTTGTTTATTTAGCAGACTAGGGTGTGTGAACTATGCATCAGCTGCAGAGTCACTTACAACTACGTCTCACCCGAAAGACGGAGCACAAGGAGGTTAAGTGACTTGCTCAGGGTCACACAATGAGTCAGTGGCTGACATGGGATTTGAACCGGGGACCTCCTGGTTACAAGCCCTTTTCTTTAACCATTGGACCACACAGCCTCCTAGTTAGTACTTTTAGAGATTCTACTGTATAGAAAAAAACATACAGGTACCGCCTCTGTTGTCAGAGTTTCATTCTTATTACTAAAAGACTGTGGTGTGCACCCGGCTAAATGGTGGCAATCAAAATATGTTGTCATATATGGTGGAGAATGTGAGCAAACCACTAAAATAGTCTGAAGGAGAAAGGCTCGACTTCAGAAATATGGAAACTAGTTCAAGGGCTCATACAAGCCGCGGTGGCACAGCAAGAAGCTACAAGCGGGTATCCGAGTACAACAAGAAGCACAGCTGGAAGCTACTTGTGCTCAACAAGAGGCTACTCGGGTAAAGCAGGAGACCAACTAGCTCCTGCAAGAACAGCTGCACACTACACAAATGATGCAGCGGGAAATTCAAGCACCGACAGAAAAACTCAATGCTGTCACCAGCAATGTACAGCGTGAATCCCATCCCATCCGTGCCAGTCATTACCTACAGAAGATAACAAGTTCGGATGATGTAGAGGCATATCTGAAAGCATTTGAGTGAAGAGCGGAGAGAGAAGAATGGCCAGTTACCCAGTGGGCAGGACTGTTGGCACCATTGCTGAGCGAGGATGCACAAAAGGCATGTTATGACTTGGAGCCCAAATCAAGCTAACGATTACCAACAGCTGAAAATGGAGATCCTGGCGCAGCTTAGTGTCACCACAGTGGTTCGGGCACAAAGGTTCCACGGCTGGGCATTTTCACTGGATAAACCCCCTGCTCTGAAATGTTCGACCTGGTCCACCTTGCCAGAAAGTGGTTACAGCTGGAGTTCCAATCAGCTGCTGAGATCGTACAACAGATTGTGATGCATCAGTTCCTGAGGGGTCTTCTACCTGCTTTAAGGAGACGGGTCGGACAGGGTGACCCCACCAACGTTGACCAGCTGATTGCCATCATGGAGCGGTACATGACAAATACTGAATTACTACGACCTGCAACACCAGAGCGGCCCCAAACCCCGAAGGATCAGAGCGAGCAGAAGAACAGTGAGAAGCTGTGAAGGGACTTGGGGGCATTGGGGAAAATAAATTATTCAATAGTGGAGAAAGAGTGTCTGGTATAAAGTGGGCTGTAGAAGCCCTAAAATATTATCTCCTCGGAAGAGGTTTTAAACTGCTCACAGATCATGCTCCCCTAACCTGGATGCATCAAAACAAAGAAAAGAACTCCAGAGTAACCAGGTGGTTTTTGAGCCTACAGGTTTTTAATTGTTTGAGCACAGGGCAGGCAAGAACCATGGTAATGCTGATGGTATTTCCAACGTGCACACACTGCTCTCCAGGGTCGCTCACCCTGATGGGTCTGAGCTGGAGGGGAGGATATGTGGTAAAGCATGTGGTAGAGTTATAGAGGGGAGATGAGTAGCGTGGAGCCTATACCCTCTAGAACCACTGGGTGAGACTGTGTTGTCTAACAGCCTAAGGACAGGGTAAAAAACTACACTTGCTGTTCCAGGGAATCCAGAACACCTGCGGTTTATTGGCAGGTATAGTTAAAGACCCTGAAACCGCTTGCTAGCTGTCTGTGTTAAGGCTAAGGCACAAGTTTATTATTTGTGTTCTCTGTATTCATTTGTGTTTATTATTCTTTCTTCTCTCCCCTTCTCTCTCTTCAGTTTCTTTGAGCCTGCATGTTCACTGCAAGGGCATTTTGTCACTTGATGACCTTCGACACTGCGCGCTGGTGCATGAGAATTTTGATCACCTCGAGTCAAAGCCGGATGTGCAGTTGAAAGTGAATTTCATAGTTTTTTTTGTGATCAAATTTTTATTTGAGAAATGAGACAAATACATAATACAACAAAACAGAACAAAAGAACATTACCATTTTCTCCCCATGCCCCCTCCCCATCCCAACCCCGTCTCCCTCTTCCCTGGTGGCTACCCCCACCACCCCACACAGGACCCCGAAAATCTGTATCAGATATTAACAACTGAGGGCTAATTGATCAGCGATTTAATGGTATCTCCAGCTGCTCCCCAGGTCTGTACAGTCCCCTCCCTGGCCCCATAAACCAGAGCGATAGAAAGCTCCATATAAATGATGTTGAGGAATGCAAGGGACCACTGGCGCCAGGGCAGGGAATGCAGAGGTTGCTCGCATAGGGCTAACGTTTTTTTTTTTCCGCAGTAATACCAGTCAGCCAAATCCGTTTTCGTTGCAGCGACAGAAGTGAAGAATCATCGTTCAGCAACAGGGCCAAAGGGGAGCAAGGAATGACTTTTCCGAGCACAGTGGATAAAGTTGAGCAAACCCGATCCCAGAATATAGCCACATCCGGACACTCCCAAATCATATGAAAAAAGGTGCCCATGGCTCCCTGGGGACAAAGCACACACAACGGGGTATCAGTGAGTTTCATTTAGAATCGTCTCTGAGGAGTTAGGTATATTCTATGAATAAAATTTAAATGATTCAGCTGCTGAGTAGGGTTTTTAGAAGCACAGCATAGATTATCCCAAACAGTTTCCTAACAAATGTCTTCATTTGCAGAAGGTATGTTCCTATTCCAGATAGTATTAGTCATCAATGGGTTATACGTGGCTCTTAATAAGTGAGTGCAAAGTGTGGACAGGCCCTTTTGTTTTACCACCTGTGTTCAGCATATCATGTAAAGTATAAGATGGAAACTCTGTCCCCCAGGGAACAGGTATCTGGAAGATTATAACGAAGCTGTAAATCCTGGAATGTGCATAGGTAGCCCAGGGAACAGGTATCTGGAAGATTATAACGAAGCTGTAAATCCTGGAATGTGCATAGGTAGCCCAGGGAACAGGTATCTGGAAGATTATAACGAAGCTGTAAATCCTGGAATGTGCATAGGTAGTTGTCTTTAGTAATGTCTGCTAGAGTATGAACCCCCTATCACTCCATTGAGGGACAGAAAAAGGGTGGCCATCTGATAAGAGCACATTATTATGAAAGATAGGCGAGTGAGGAAACCACTTTGTTTGAAATGTAGTATGCTTTTCCACCAAACGCCACACTGTGATCAAATAAGAAATTATGGGTCCAAATGTAATTTGCATTGTTTAAGGGGAATGCCAGAATAAACCAAGTCTTATAGTCTAATAGGAGATACTTTTCTTCTAATTGTCGCCACGATACCATTATTAGCATCAAACCAAACTGTAATCGCTCGCAACACAAAAGACCAAAAGTAAAATTTGAAATTTGGTAAAGACAGTCCTCCTGAGGATTTTTCACGATGCAATGTATGGAATTTAATGCGTGTCCGCTTCCCTCTCCACAGAAACTTGGAGATCCCTGAGTGCAATTTGTCCCAATAACTCACCGGGGGGAGGGAGTGGAGCCCTGTGTAAAAGGAACTCTGCATGCCGTCTAAGTAAAAGATCGAGGTCCTTCCTCCTTATATCCAATTCGAGAAGTATGCTCCAAAAGAGCAATTTGGTTTCCAACTCTTTCATTTCTGCTCAAACGCGATTTATTAATATGAGATGCAAATACTATAGAATTGTCTCAAATAAAACCCTTTACTGCGTCCCATAACATACGAGGATCATTAACTGAGTCACGGTTAAAATCGAGAAACTAATGAAGTTTGGACTGAAATGAAGTGAGGAATGATTCATTTTGTAATAATGTAGTATCAGCAGATGCTCCTTTCGGCGTTCAGTAAAGAAGGTGATGTAACGACTCAAGCAGGTTTTGTATGGCAAGATAGGGCTCTTAGCTTTCGTTTTTTATTTCTGGGTGAACCAAGTTCACAATAGTTTTTTCTCCCATAACTTGAAGGAGACTGTGATTCTGTTTCATTGATAATGTAACAACAACAACAACAAAAAAAAGCATCTCATTATTTAATTAAAACGGAACATAAAAGGAGAGTTCAGTTAAATTGCTTTCCTGGATTTAAATTCTTTATGACTCATTGCAAAAATGTTATAACCTATTTTGCAAATAATAGTTTCTTCTTAATTATAATTTAATTAAATCAATTTCATTTCACTCGCTGTTTGTGTTCGGTTTGAATTAAGGAGCAGCCTTTTTTTTCTTTTGTTACATTGTCAATGATACAGAATCATAGTCTCGATCAAGTTACAGGAGAAAAAACTATAGTGAACTTGTTTCACAATCAACACTTCCAAGAGTTTAATTGAACGGAGTCGGCTGAAAAAAAGGGACATCACGTGATCAGAAATTAAAACTGAAAACAAAGAGCCCTAGGCATGGAATATCGCTCGTGTCAAACATCCTTATTCAGATGAATGGATACTTTTTATAAAATTGGAGTGTTGGCGCTAGACTAGAGAATGCATGTTTAAATGTTATATTGCAGGTCTAAAATTAATATTATATTTACATATCTTATGTCTTGTCATGAGCAGGTACTCTAATCCCTTTCAAAATAAATACAATGCATTTACCATCCACAAAGCTCAGTATTTAATACACCGCTTTTTTTTTTGAAAACTGAGCATTCAGATCTTCAATGGAAGAGCTTGTCAAAAAGAATCCATATACTTAAGCTGACTAAAATGGAAAAATGTGACATTTCAAAATCTAACATGAAATACAGTTAATACCAGAAAATTATGTTTCAATCCTAAAATTCTTGGTGCAAAACTTTTGGACATAGCTGTACAATGTTATTCATTTATCCAGTTAAAATTAAATTATTATGCCAACTAATTGTACTAATCAATGGATGAATTAAAAAAAAAAATCAGTTTACAGCTAACTGAGCTACTGTAATTGCTAACTATAACAATATCTGAGGAGGCAATGTAATGGTACTCCTGAGCACTTTTCCTGCCAAATACCATATTATTATAACACCTACTAATTATGTATTGTTAAGGACATTTGGAAAAAGATAATGATTGCATCTCTAACAAAAGTATAATAGGTAAAGCAAGCTAAAGCTTTTTTTATTTTATATTTTAACTTAACAATATATGCAACCTGTTTTTGTGAGCCTTACTTAAAAGTACATAGCTCATAATTAGGGATGTGATTTTGTCACAGTAAAAACATGTAAAAATCATGGCACAGTCACTAAAAATAGACAATTTCACAGAATGGTCACGGCTACAAAAATTTGAACTTAAAAAAATATATGTATTCATGTAATATATTGTAATATTTTAGTATTTGTGCAAAGTAAACATATATGTAATGTATATAACAAGCATTTATTGTGTTTTATTTTAACACATGCTTCTAGTCAAAATAAACATAGACTTTTTTTTTTAACAGTAGCTTTTAAAAACAATCGAACAAGAATATGCTTACCTTTTAATTTTAACATGTATATCTTGTCCGATGGAAAAAAATAAAAATAATAATAATAATAATTGATCTGAACACAACTGTAGTTTTTTAAAAAAAAATGTGCTAGGATCGTTCTGCATTGCACTGTCACCTCAGGGGAATGACTGCAAATTGTGGTTCATGCTTCTCCAGAACTGTAAACCGTCCTCCCTTTAGGTTTTGCATGATCAAGTGTATGCTGAGGTGTATTTTCTGCACAAAAGGCTTCGGCAATTTTAAGTTTGTTTCTCCTTAAAGCTGCTTTCTCCACTTTCATGGAATTGTTTGGAATATTGCTCTGCTAGTTGCTTAGAACTTAATTCTGCCACTTTTTTGTATAGTTCTGTGTAAGTATTCACCTTTATTTGAAATTAACTTTGCACGGAAAGATATTCAAAAGATGGGAACTGCTCCTTTTTCTTATTTTCACACTGTGGAATCAAACGTTAAAATTCATGGATTCCGTTACCGCTGTGACCACTGTGACAAAATCACACCCCTAATCATAATAGGTATAATGATTTGTTTGATCTGTTTGGCAACATTTTATCAGGTTTTTTAAAGTCACTTAAGAAGGGTCCCCATTTAAATTTGGACCTCAATTCAAATTATTTAAATATTGCCTTTATCTAAAAATAAAATTTTGTATGTATTACACTTTTCCAGTTTTTTGGTAAGAGCAACCAACAGCATAGAACAGATGAAGGACTATCAAACTTTATTTAAATGGCTGATTTCACAGACCACAATTAGCACTAATCCTGGATTGCCTAATGCGACTTTAGGTAAGGTCATCCAAGACTAGTGATAATTAGTGGCAGTGAAGCCAGATGCTTTTTTAAAAAAAAATTACTACTGATTTAAAAACTAATCTTGGTCCTATATTGTATCTCCTAGAAAGCAGTAGAATGGAAGATTGTAAGTTTAACTGTGATATAACACCAGTCATTATATGTTGCCGGTATTTCAGGAGATTGAGCTTGTCTGGTTTCCACTACATATAGAATATTGTAGCCGTAGGCTTTACCAAACACACTATATTTCAGCTAAATCATGTGAAGGTATTAAACATTAAAATCATATTAAAAATATGAATTCTACCATAAACACCTTCAAAAAGTACTTTGGACCTGCCATTGTTTCCATGGCAATTTGTCCTTGGCAGCCATGCTGATTTGTGAAAGTTGCAGATATTGACATGCAAAAACAAATCAAAAAGCCTCTTGTGGTTTTCTGCTTCTTTGATAGCCCCAAGACTATTGTGTAACAGTGATACACCCCGTGTTTTTCACAAATACAAAATAGCACAAAATAAAATGAAATGCAACCTGTAAAACGAAATAAAATGACATGCAAAAATAAAACTAAATAAAATGAAAAATCATTATAAAGCAAGCATAGTGTAGCATTTCAGCAGGAGACAGAAAATGAAAGACGCTTTCTTTCCAAAGGGCTTTTATTCAGCAGGCCTTTCTCGCGCACTTAGTCAGCTGCTCAGGTTACAAGACCAACAACAACATCACAAAATGAGTCGCGATTGGAATTTGAGAGACATGGGTTGCGCGAATTACAGTACACAAACACAACTGCACGGATCACTACAATAGAGTCATATTTTGAAATTGGGAGGTTTATACAACAAATACTTTAAATAAATACTTGCAATCTTAGTTGTCAATGCTCAGCCGTTACCATAGACACGGTCTGAAGGGACACGGAAGCTCTGAGTAGCACTTGCGCAGATGTATAATTTGGAGCGAGTCGTTTGGGAATTAAAATTGTGATTGAAGAGAAGAGATGTTTGTTTCTAAAATACCTAAACCGCGTATAATAACAGTGACAAAATAATGATGTGAAGGTTTTGCAACTGTCGGCTGGAATGCGAGTCGAAAGATACTGTTGTTAAGATTAGCTGTTTATTTCTTTTGGGGAAAATATGTCTGTTTGCTTATATTTTGTATTAGTATGCTAATTTTTTGTTTTATTTTAAGTGGTGCCCACTTTGCACTGGAGCAAATGCTGTTTTGGTTTTGAATGAATTTAAATGAATGAATCTGCTTTGCTTAGTGTTTAAATACTGAGAAACCCCAAGCTTGCTATATACTGTTATATACCTCCACAAGCTTGAAATATAAACAAAAATAAATCTTTTCAGGAGTCCCTGCACTGTGCTTGCATACAATGGCGAACAGGGGTAACAGAAACAGTAGGTAATTGGACTGATTAAGTTGGCAAATTACTTGGGGTCCAGGGTCCGGCTCAGGTTTTAGGTAAACAGTTGTGTATATATTTTGACACAGAAATAAGGCAGTATTCTATTACTGTGCTACAGTCAGTGTATAGAGATTATTAACTCCAAGTGAGATGCAGAGAGACTTTTTGGATACAGACACAGCATAGGTAAGTACTAACATTGTCTGAGGTATGGATACACTGACGGCTTTTTGTCAAAACGTTTATTTACAACGCTCACTATTTAGCACTTTTTTTTTAATTTTTTTTTTTTATAAAAGTTTATTTTAAAAACATGTAACTACTGTAGGTCAAATTAAATAGTGTTTCTAAAATTCCATTACTAATTATTTATCATATTTTATACATTTCACAGAGATTCCCTTCGGCCTGAGTCGTTCTTTGCTGGAAAAAAAGGTCACTCACTCACAATACCTTTGTTTCCATGGAAACTTGCCGACTTCTGTACGCAATGCCTCAAGGTGCTGTAGTTAAGTGTAGTTCCACAGATCACCAGTGAAAAGTAAATGGACTGGAATGTAGTAGACCTACTACAGTTGAAAATGCAACTCTCAAAAGCATTGCGGTAGCACATAGCGCACAGCATAATTATACCTGGGTCGGAACTTGCCTGAACTATCCTTGTAATAGAAAAGTGGTAGTACTGAGTACTGGAGAGTACAGGCCTGTTTCATGCACTGATACATTGTTGGGAAACACTTTGTTTTCAATTAAAAAATATGGGTTATCAAAACATGGTTATCAATTGATTGCCACCAAGATTCCATTATAAATAGAAAAGGTCTCTTTGTAGGGTATCAGCTATAACAGTCAGAGGTGGAATGACTTGAGATGCAGGATTAGGACTTTGTGTAAGTCTTTTGGATCAGCTAAATTGAGTCATTTGAGGATTAAATACAGTAGATAGCAGTACCATGGACAACGATAATGTTTGGCAGACAGGGTTATCACCCATGGTATTCCTAAACCATTGGCCTGTTTAATTTTGAAATTATGATTGTGTTATTAAATACTTATTTTAACTGCTGCTGAGTTGTTATGGCTTCAATTAATTGAAGAAAAAAAAAGTCCTGGTTGTTCGCTGGAAATCTGCTAACCCTAACAATAACAATACATCTAAAATCTGTTTCTCATACAGTATACCTTACCAAACAAAAAGCTTATTTTAAACAAAACAATACAGCTAGATTGAAAAACCCTGCCTGTCACGCAATACTACTCAGTTTTTATAGCGAAATTGGATTAGAAAACTAACTAGACCTACAAGAATACAATCCTGTTTGACACGAATATGTATTTTTCAATATAAATAGTAAACACACGTACATGTTTGGAGGACTTCTATAGGAAGATGGAATGCTATGAAAATGGTTTCTTTAACCACCAGACCACACAGGGGTCCGGTGGTTGGAGAAAAGGGTTTGTAACTAGGAGGTCCCTGATTCAAATTCTGGCACAGCCACTGACTCATTGTGTGTGAACCCGAGCAAGTCACTTACCCTCCTTGTGCTCCATCTTTTGGGTGAGACATTGTTGTAAGTGACTGCAGCTTATGCATAGTTAACACACTCTAGACCCTGTAAGTTGCCTTGGATATAGGCATCTACTAAATAAACAAATAATAATAAAATAATGTAAAGCTAAATACAACCTGCTTTCTGCGTGACAGTGATCGCTATATGAACGAATAATAATGTGTTTTTTTACTGCAAGAACTCGATCACATTTGAATCCAAACCATGCAGTGTAGGCTACAAACCTGATGTATATGTTTTCCAACCAGTAAGTAGCCTAAACTGTTAACAATGCAATTTTATGCATGCGTTACAAATAACAAAATTCTTAAATGACCTAATTATTGGATAATTAAACATAGACATTTTTATTATTACTATTGGCTTAAATACATGTTCCTGAACACATTAATAATGCTAGTAAATTAGACTGATAAAACCCATCTTATTCTCCGCTTGGTCTGAGGTACGTGGTCATTATGATGCCAGTAAGGGTGCATTAATGGCACCTTACAACTTTATGAATCAGATGTATAATATGTTAATAAGAAAATTGCTCTCCAAGGGCATGTTATTCTAATGTCATGGTGAGTGCTGTTTTTTGATGGTAAATTACTTTTATTATTATTTATTTCTTAGCAGACGCCCTTATCCAGGGCGACTTACAATTGTTACAAGATATCACATTATTTTTTTACATACAATTACCCATTTGTACAGTTGGGTTTTTACTGGAGCAATCTAGGTAAAGTACCTTGCTCAAGGTTACAGCAGCAGTGTCCCCCAACTGGGATTGAACCCACGACCCTCCGGTCAAGAGTCCAGAGCCCTAAGCATTACTCCACATAACCAAATCAAATACTGTCATGTTAAAGACTTACTGGTACGATAAAGTGGACAGTACATTTTAAGCATTTGGGCCACTGTTTTTAAAAGAAGAAAAGTCAATTTTATGAAAAAAATAAACTCTTAAGAAATGTCCAGTAATTTAGAAGTTACTGGACAAATAATTGGCACACAATTGCTATATAAATCTGGTCTAAGAAGCAAAAGAAGCTACCAGCACAATAATTAAGAATAAAGAATAAAACATGTCAAAAATATAGCTTTTTGCACTGCATGATAACATGATCCTACATTGTTTTGTGCACTTAAGCAGCTTTCATGCCAGATTGTCAAGATTCTGTGACTTGTTTTTTTTCAGAACTCCCACTTTTTCTTTGCAACTTGAACAAGTTGGTTACCCTATATGCTTTAGATAAGCAAAAAGAGATTTATAGTCAGCTGGGCTTTTGTTCTCAGTCAGGGCTGATTTTTGCAGAACAATTTGTTTCCAGAGATATCAATTGCCCCAGGAACCATCTGACTCCTTTTTTTGTGTTTAAGGCTTCCGGCTTTAACAAGCTAGGTTCACAGACCAAAAAAATAATAATAATAAATACCAGCTGTGAAAGTCTTTTTACCATCCAAAAAGTTGTCACTATAATTAACCAGTGTTTTTTTCAAAGACTGGCTGTTTAAATAGTGACAATTCTATTTTTCAATTGAAGGCAATGACGTTAGCATCCTTTTTTTGTGCTTTTTTTTCTGAATCTGATGCAGTATACAAGTTTGTTCATTCACTCTCATTCTGAATATAGAGCAGCATGGCACCCAATACAAAAGGAGAACTAACTAGAGTTGTGTACTGAGTGCTCTATTGTAGGTCGTCCTCTTTAAATTAATCAATGACGGCTGATTAAAAGCCTCACCAGACACCTGGGGCTCAGTTTTTAATACATCATAGCTGTTAATGCATAATCAATACAAAATACACAGGATATGAATTATCAATCAAGCATGACAGGCCAACAGAACTGGCTGTAAAATGTGGATGGCATAATGATGGCCATGCGCTAGGGCCACACATAAAAGTCTTCTACATTTAGTTACTTTATTTAAATGTGTTTATTGGCACAGACACAATGCTCTATTTACTGAAACAAATAGCTTGCTAATTCTTTTAATAAAAGCCACTGTTCATTCACCACTAAAGGTGCTGAAGAGGCTAGGTACCTACATATTGTTTCTTGAAGCTATTTTGAACAATTGTTTGAGTACTTTTTTTTTAACGTTTATTTATCCAGGAACTCCCATTGGGATTAAAATCTGTTTTACAAGAGAGACCTACGAAAGACAATAGTAATCACTAAATTTAGATCTGATGTCCTACTTTCCATTGAGGTCTCCTGTGGTTTTTTTTAGTGATTTGTTTTCAATTTTGCCCCCGATATTCTTTTTAAATTAAAAAGTTGAGTGTCGCCTCACCGTTGAAACCCATTTATCAATCTGAAGGATTCAAGATCACAATGCAACATCAAAACCCAATCGCTAACCCCAAGACAATAGCGGCTTTTTACCTGCTGAGCTAATAGATGAGCTGCAGCAGAATCAGCTGAGATGAGATATGTAGATGTATAACCACAAATGCAAACAAGCCTTGCTGTTTTGCGTATTGGTGAAGACGCTCACTCCTGCGCTTTCAATGTATTTTCAGATGTTCATTAATCAATGGAGGAATGCAAGCTCAGTATTTTCAGAAGCATGTTGTAATGAGGAGGCAATGTGCCACACATTCATTGTCTACCATTGGACTTGTCTTTTCAGCCGTAGTGTTCCTATATCTCATTAGTTACTGTGTATGTTTGAGTATAAGTTTAGTAAATGATTGTGCATTTCTTCATTTTTTTTGGTCTAATGTCTCTTTTGTCTAATCTCACTTTTGTCTAAAGCCTTTTGTGGCTCAGTTATTCTCTGATTACACATCTTTTTTTCACTGATCCCTGCATCGGTTTTCTTGTTCAACATGATATGGATGGTCCATTTATCTCAGATACAGCTGTTTCCAAACTTTGTCTGACATTATTACCACAGACATGACAAGTTACAACATATACTACACCCCTTATACAGTTTTTGTTATGTTAGTTGTGGGCAGTTTTCCTTGCATTTCACCCTTCACTAGTGTTAGTTTCCTGAAACACTGTGTTTTTGTTACCCCTGCTGGGGGAGTATGGTATGGATCATTCTTGGTTAACATACAGCCAGATCCTGCCAATCGCTGCGTTTAAAATAATGTATGTTTTGTGAACTTTACACTGCAGCCTTAATAAATTCATGCCAACAGAAACATGTTCATATGATTAAATGTAACCTTGGTTCAAATAAAAACATAAAAACAATATCCCTTTTGTATTGCGATTACTTTTTCAAATCCTAGATATACATTGTGCCACGCTACAGGATCAGGGTATTCAGAACACCTATTACAATTTGTCTTGCACATGTGATGGACCAGTGACCAGAAACACAATGCATGCACAGAGTAGTTTGATGTATGACTCGGACAGATTTCAATCCCAGCACCTCAATAAACACATCTGGTTTATTATCTCCCTCAAATCCAGTGGTGATGTTGGTTTGTCACAGCTCAGTGTTGCTATTTGTGTGCCTTTTTTCTAGCTAACAGTAGCTCTGATGTGTATGTTAAAATTGTAATGTGGATAGTGGTACATTGGAGACAATACTATTCAGATTACTCAGTCAATGCCATGTAAATATTATGCGATAAGCAACAGAACGCATTTAACGGTGAAAATCATGGCACAAGCATTGCAAAGTGTAGTAATGCATACTGGCAGCATGGTAAAGCATAGGCAAGTGCAGTAAAGAACAAAGAGATTTGCTTAAGCATTGTAAAGAAATCATAGCAAACTATGGAAAATGCAAAGTATAACCATGGGAAAAATATGTAAAAACTATCAATTAGTGTAAGAAACTCCTCAGAGCAATAAATAAACTGCTTCTACCTTCGCCCAGGTACTTTCTTATTTGCATTATTTTTTTTTTTATTATTCCTTCCAGACAACTTGCTTCAACGCAACTAACATTTTTCCATTTCTCTTTTTTTCAGGGGGTATTTTTGAGTCTGTAGAATCTGGTCCTTCAGGAGCAGAGGAATTAGCCTTCAAATTTGCTTTAAATACAATCAACAGAAACAGGACACTACTGCCAAACACAACGCTAACATATGACATCCAAAGGATAAACATCTATGACAGTTTTGAAGCTTCTAGAAAAGGTATACGGTTTAATTTGTATGTATACTCTTTGCCAGCACCCACTGCCCTCTTCCATCTAAATCATGGTCTGCCAATATAAACATAAACCTCTATACTGTAAAGACAGCACAATTCAGAAAGTGGTTATGTCAAGATTAATGATATTTTCAGAATGACAAAGTAAGGGTTATCAGCTTTTGTTTTGTCCTTTAAGTAAACATTATTACATAGCTGTATCCTTCACTGTTACACAGTGTGGCATTGTATCTTGTATGTAACTTGATTTTGATTAGCATTTTAAAGAAGCATTTTAAACATATATGTAATACATCTACTTCCAAATATATATATATATATATATATATATATATATATATATATATATATATATATATATATATATATATATATATAGGGCCTTTCAGTCCAGGTGTAACTTGTAAAATGAATTAATTCAATTAAACCATTGAGAAGAGGGTTTGGAACACAGTCAATTTTGCCCACCCCTGTATTATAAAATTTTTATATGTTGTAGCAAAATCAAAAGTGTAATGTCATTCTCATAATAAGTTATAGATTGTACAGTAGAATCACTTTTAGCATATTACTAAACTAAAGTTTAAGTAACTCTTTGCTGAATTTACTTCTTGTTTTGCTGCTGAATTCCCATTTGTGTAGATGTTATTTTTTTATTTAATTTACTGCTATTTTCATGATTGAATTTCAATGCCCAGAGTGTGAAACCAGGTTAACATCTTTGTTGCTTTGTACACCCATAACACAGATACTTTAGTGTATGTAGACTTTAATAGAAGACGAAAAGAAAGCATTACATTGTCCGGTACTTTTGTACCCTGGACAAATTACTCCTGTATATGAGGAACAGATAAGTTAAGTTTAGGAATCCCTCCAGAACAATTGAACCACCTTACACACTAATCACGTCAAATTAAATTAATGCAGGACCTAAATGGTGGTCAATGTAGATCACATTTTACTCGCAGTCATTTTTTCAGTGAATATCTGAATACTACTACTACTATACAATAATTATAAAATTACCTGGACATTTCCTGTATTCTGAATAGCTGCTGATATTCCAAAGCCATACTGTCACATCTGTGTTAGTTAAATTATGATTTATTTGTTTCTTGCAATCTCATTTGCCACCTTTCTGAAGAGCTATTAGCTTATAGCATTTTATAGCTAAAGCTAAGGGTGGGACTGAAAAAGTAAAAGATGATGCCCTCTGAGTAAAATGGAGGTATGGTGTCTTGGTTACTTGGTAGCCTGATGGTTACAATTATGAGATAATGATGCAGTTATATGTCAATTACAGATAATTGCTCAGTCACTGCAGGCTACCTTTTAAATGAATTCTGGCAGAATTAAAATATTTAAATATAGATAATTAGTCAGCAAATGGCAAACAATTCAATTAAAGCAGTGAAGTTACAGATTAATGATTATTATTAAAAGCAAATTGATAAATAGTGTTGGGGCACCTTATCATGTTTTTTATTCAGGTCACCAAGACACTGGGATATTTTCTATCTAATAAGTGCCCTGTGAAAAACATTACTGGTTTTGATTATTAATGCCCTTTCAATTATCTTGCTTATCCAGTAAGGGTACAGTTCTCTAGCGGAAAGATAAATGTCACCCAATATTATTTGAACACTGTGCCCTATTAACAAAACAAGGATATTTCTTTGGCTGTTTTTTGTACATAGTGTACATAGAATGAATTTCAAATGTGCTAATGTTTTTCAAACATGTGTTGTATGAGATATAGCATCTATGTTATTCAATGTTTCTTGTTTAATCTGAGTGGACACCCTTGTTGTGTTTAGGTTCTATATAGAAGGTTTGTTTTTTTTATCATGAAGTATCCATGGATAGTGTAAGTGGGAGCCCCAAATTAGGAGTGTATGGGATCCATTTAGAACCCTTTATTTGAAACCCTCTAATTATGAAGAACCTAAACACAGAGGAATCTGTATAGGTTGTATATAGAACGCACAGGAACCCACATTTCCACAGGAACACCCTTTCCTAAAAGTGTTCAGAAGGTAAACAGGAATACTGCATCAGGTAATTAAGGTAATTGTTCTGAATAGTACCTGCTAGCACATTTGCTTTCTCTTCTCTCGTCATTGACAGACTTCTATCTCCTCTTCAGCCTGTGATCAGCTCTCTCTGGGGGTGGCAGCCATCTTTGGTCCTTCACATAGTTCTTCAGCCAATGCTGTACAGTCCATCTGCAATGCACTGGGAGTTCCTCACATACAGACAAAATGGAAGCACCAAGTCTCAGACAACAGGGACTCTTTCTATGTCAGCCTTTATCCCGATTTCTCTTCACTCAGTCGAGCAATCCTGGACTTGGTCCACTTCTTCAAATGGAAAACGGTCACCATTGTATACGACGACAGCACAGGTAAAAGACCTTTCATACTTCTTTTTAAATAAATGATATATGCTACATCAGGGATTGTATAAATGCCATAATTCATATTTGGGGTTACTGTACAACAAAGCAAAAAAAGTTATTCATGGTTTTTTAAAAGTCACTGCTACTGAGACATTAGATAGGGCCTAATCTTATGCACATTAAGTTGAAATATGTTTATAGAGGCTTTATGCATGATAATGGGTCTCAACGCTATACATATTTTCCAGAGGGAACATAAGGAGGCTTAGTACCTTTAGGAATTCTGTTTATACACCAGGCCAGTTTCATTAGTTTATGGGGAGATGTTTTGAAGGACGTTATGTAGAAATATTTATTGGTAAATTGACAATATATATATTTTTTAATTAAACATTTTGCATCTAATATCATACAGCATAGCACTGAACAATGCTTCCATACTTACTCATGTAGAACTTTAGGTACTGTATAACTTTTAGTTTGTGAAGTAGAAAACGGTATCTTTGGTTTTCAGTTGCCTGGCATTCTTTCAGCACCCAGACAGCTGAAGAAGTGTGCACACTTTATTATTGAAGCTGAAAGTAATATAACTTTTTTGTGTGTTTATTTATTTTTATTAATTGTTTTTGCAAATGCTGAATTAGCCAACAGAGCCCACTTTCTATCTATCTGCCAAAATGGAATAGAAATGAAATCAATAGTTTTTATGTTTACTTAAAACAAAGCCATCTTCCCATACTGCAAATCAAGCAGCAGATGAATGTGATTGAACACCATTGGAATACATCCAAAGCAGTCATAATTGAAAACAGCAAACAGTTTGACAGAATTGTTTTCAATTTTACTTTGTCTAAAACAATATATGCCACATTGGTGTGTGTGTGTGTGTGTGTGTGTGTCTCTCTCTATAGATATATACTAAATATACAGTACAATATAATATTATACTGTTCTTTGTAGTCCGTTTGTGTTAATTCTCCTTAGATATGTTTAATGACAGCTGCAGATAATACTAACTCTCCAGTTAGACCAACTTTTACCTGCATCTCTTTTTAATTGTCTTGGACTTTTGCAAAAACTAGCATTTCAATACTCGTTCTCAATGCCTCCCAAACCATAAGGGTTTGTTCTTGGAATGATTGATTGCTGCTAGGATTGTGCCACCTGTAAACTATTATGGTCAATTACATAAAGCTGCAGTTTATCTTATTTTTTTAAACCCAGGTCACGCTTGTTCAGTTTTTTCAGCATTGCCTCGCTGGTGAGCGCCTATTGATAAGCTCAGTTGCCTTTGAGAGGAGTTAGGGTTCCAATTCCTCAACAGAACACTACTATACAGTAACTTCACAGTCCATACTTTGAACCAACATGCTTAACCCTTTAGTACCTATGGTAATTTTAGTGTTATGTAATTAACCTTACCATGCCACACAGTTGATAATAATTGCTGTTGAAGAACAGCTCCGAAACTCATAAAACAACCTTAACGCATATGTTTTTTTAAACACAGTATTTGAGTAATTGCAGTAAGAACCTCTCAGAGTGATTGCAAACATAATTACAATAGGTAAGATGACAGTAAAATGAAAGTTGAAACTACAAATCAGTGGTTCAAGGGGCAGGAGCAATTGGCTTGCTATTTCAACCCTAGTTCAAGCACTTCTCCACACCTGTGCCCATTTTGCTCCTCCATCCTCCTCTCCGCCACCTCTACAACTGCATCTCCCTCTGGGAGGCAGCAAAGCAAGCTTCCCAGCCTTGAAGGCCTGTCAGAGTAGGACCTCTAGCCAAAAATGTAAGACAACCAGTAAACCAATCTATTCCATTACAGACATTCCTCCTGTTCAGTGAATGTGCTATTGGTTGTAAGTCACATTTTTCCGTGTATCAAATTTTGTGAGCGTCTATCAAATGCTTTTGCATATCATTATCCAGATGGCTAAACATAAAAAGGTTTTTCAATCAGTATTACAGTTTTTCAGATTACAAAATAAAAATGCATGACTCACTAAGCTGATGATTATGTTAATCATACTGCTATTGTTGTATTTAAAATGTATAAATGCACACTGGGAATAGACACCCACTTATATTCCACAAAGCTCTCTTCACCAACTTTTCTATTTATAGGATACAGTTTATTAGTGAGCTGCTAGAGCAACACATGTAGGTAATTTGCTATTACTTTGGGGGTGGTTTCACCTTGGGGGTGGTTTCATCATAAACAATTAATATAATGAATGTCCTTTAGAAGCAGGATTAAAAATAAAGGTTATGTGATTGTAAGTCAGTTTAACCACTCTTTTTACCTAGTATATATATATATATATACAGTACTGTGCAAAAGTTTTAGGCAGGTGTGAAAAAATGCTGTAAAGTAAGAATGCTTTCAAAAATAGACATGTTAATAGATTATGTTTATCAATTAACTAAATGCAAAGTGAGTGAACAGAAGAAAAATCTAAATCAAATCCATATTTGGTGTGACCACCCTTTGCCTTCAAAACAGCATCAATTCTTCTAGGTACACTTGCACAAAGTCAGGGATTTTGTAGGCATATAGTCAGGTGTATGATTAAACAATTATACCAAACAGGTGCTAATGATCATCAATTCAATATGTAGGTTGAAACACAATCATTAACTGAAACAGAAACAGCTGTGTAGGAGGAATAAAACTGGGTGAGGAACAGCCAAACTCAGCTAACAAGGTGAGGTTGCTGAAGACAGTTTACTGTCAAAAGTCATACACCATGGCAAGACTGAGCACAGCAACAAGACACAAGGTAGTTATACTGCATCAGCAAGGTCTCTCCCAGGCAGAAATTTCAAGGCAGACAGGGGTTTCCAGATGTGCTGTCCAAGCTCTTTGAAGAAGCACAAAGAAACGGGCAACGCTTGAGGACCGTAGACGCAGTGGTCGGCCAAGGAAATTTACTGCAGCAGATGAAAGACACATCATGCTTACTTCCCTTCACAATCGGAAGATGTCCAGCAGTGCCATCAGCTCAGAACTGGCAGAAAACAGTGGGACCCTGGTACACCCATCTACTGTCCGGAGAAGTCTGGTCAGAAGTGGCCTTCATGGAAGACTTGCGGCCAAAAAGCCATACCTCCGACGTGGAAACAAGGCCAAGCGACTCAACTATGCACGAAAACACAGGAAATGGGGTGCAGAAAAATGGCAGCAGGTGCTCTGGACTGATGAGTCAAAATTTGAAATATTTGGCTGTAGCAGAAGGCAGTTTGTTCGCCGAAGGGCTGGAGAGCATACACGAATGAGTGTCTGCAGGCAACAGTGAAGCATGGTGGAGGTTCCTTGCAAGTTTGGGGCTGCATTTCTGCAAATGGAGTTGGGGATTTGGTCAGAATTAATGGTCTCCTCAATGCTGAGAAGTACAGGCAGATACTTCTCCATCATGCAATACCATCAGGGAGGCATCTGATTGGCCCCAATTTATTCTGCAGCATGACAACGACCCCAAACATACAGCTTAAAGTCATTAAGAACTATCTTCAGCGTGAAAGAAGAACAAGGAGTCCTGGAAGTGATGGTATGGCCCCCAGAGAGCCCTGATCTCAACATCATCGAGTCTGTCTGGGATTACATGAAGAGAGAGAAGCAACTGAGGCTGCCTAAATCCACAGAAGAACTGTGGTTAGTTCTCCAAGATGTTTGGGCCAACCTACCTGCCGAAGTTCCTTCAAAAACTGTGTGCAAGTGTACCTAGAAGAATTGATGCTTGATGCTGTTTTGAAGGCAAAGGGTGGTCACACCAAATATGGATTTGATTTAAATTTTTCATCTGTTCACTCACTTTGCATTTAGTTAATTGATAAATATAATCTATTAACATGTCTATTTTTGAAAGCATTCTTACTTTACAGCATTTTTTCACACCTGCCTAAAACTTTTGCACAGTACTGTATATATATATATATATATATATATATATATATATATATATATATATACTGTATATATACACTATATGTATATTAAATGAAAGCTTTTTTAATTAGTGTTTTAATTATTCTGGTTTAGCAGAAGCCATGCATTTCTACTTTGACTTTAACAACCCATGCGTGTAATAATGACTTGCCTTGCCCTGCTAAGGTTTTATATTGCACACCATTAGCCACTTGCTAGGTTAAATTGTAATACCCTGCTATATACCCACTACCTTCTTGTCAGTATGATTAGCTAACTCTACTCTAAAGCCCCTTTAACACTGGCACTCCTACCCGTGACCCAACCTGGGTTCTGGCACCTGGGTCACAATCCCGCGTAGTTTGAAACCACACACGGGTTGTAGCAACCCACCTCAGGATGTGGGTCGACACACTTTGACCCGGGTTGAGTGAGACAAAATGCTTGACGGACGTTCGTAAGCTGATGAAATAACAAACAGCCACGCCTGTAAGAAGGTTTCACTTCCACAAGGAACATTTCTGTTTATTCTATTTAGCGATATTCTTGTTGATTGAGACACACTAGGAGCCAGATTGCAGCACAGATTAAGAAACATTTACTCTAATCAACATTTGGACCGACGGTTCAATCTAGAGGAGCTTGGATGGAAGCGTCCATAACAAGCTGCTTCTGGGGCATTGATACGTGCATTGTGTATTTACTTCTGTCACCCAGGTCGATTCTGCTTTATCAAAAGCAGTGTGAAATCACATAGCTGACCCGCATGACACCAGGTAGGTTCTGATCCTGGTAGAGCATGCCAGTGTGAAAGGGGCTTAACAAGTCATCCAGTTCAAGACTCTTGTACTAGCCTACAGATGCCTTGACCAGACTGCACCCAGCTACCTCCAGACCCTCATCTCTCCCTACACCCCCACTCGACCTCTCCGCTCCGCCTGCACTAGAAGACTGGCTCTACCTCCTCTACGCTCCCCTGCCTCCAGAGCCCGCTCCTTCTCCACCCTCGCTCCGCAGTGGTGGAATGACCTGCCTACAGATGTCACGACCGCCCAGTCCCTGACCACATTCCGGCGCCTCCTTAAGACTCACCTCTTCAGACAGCACCTGTAGAACTCCTCTGTTTCTCCCCTGGGACACTTTCACCCTTCCTTAAATATGCTTTACTTACTCTTATCTGCCCCCTATTTTACTGCATTTAATCCTGTACTTCAGAGTGCTGTAATCTGCCAAGTGTTTAAACTGTAGTATTTGGTATTTAATCATATCTTGATGTAACTATCACTGTCACTTTTATCTGCTGTATTATTGAATTGTATTTTGTCACACTTGTACTTGCTTGAACTAGTCATTGTATTTATCTTGCTCTTATTGTATTATTACCTGTACTGTAACACCTGAAATGTATTTGCTTACGATTGTAAGTCGCCCTGGATAAGGGCGTCTGCTAAGAAATAAATAATAATAATAATAATAATAATAATAATAATAATAACATATAAGGACAAAAACCACAGCTTCACTTTAATTAATTGTATGAATAACCACAAAACAATGCACAAATTAATAGTAATTCAGTTCTAGTTATGTTACTGTGGTATTTTAACAGTGGAAATAGGTATCCTGCTGTTACAACAGATGAAACTGAAGCAACATCCTTTCTTTTAGTTTTCTCTGGTAATTGTTGAACTCTAAATATATTACATTTTAAAAGAAAGGCTATCCCTACTATGAGTAATATTTTTAAATAAATACCCAATTCTTCAGTATTCAATGTGATGTTCTGATAGAACATGTGCAAAGGTTTTTTTTTAGTTTTTTTTTTATCAATTCAGCTTCAAAAATAGTTTCGCTGAGGTTTCAGTTTTTATCAGTCAAATGGGTGTATATCCAGTAGTGTACAGTATATATTTATCTCACCTAATGTAATCACAGCTAGGTGGGAAAGAGGAACCACTGTCAAATAATATTTTTGTCTATGACTGTAAGTCGCCCTGGATAAGGGCGTCTGCTAAGAAATAAATAATAATAATAATAATAATAATAATAATAATAATAATAATAATAATAATAATAATAATAATAATAATAATTCACTTCACTTCATCAAAATAGTTGTGAAATGTATAAGACATGTATAGTGTCTTATACTGATAACAAGTATTTCCCATTTTTGTTTATAAAATGTTATCAACCCTCTACAAATGGGTTTCCCACTGGTGACCATGTGCATTGTGTTTTGTTTTTACTAAGGGTCTAAGCCATAGTTATATGTCATGTTTGACAATCATCTACTTGAATATAAGGATCGGTAGTTTTTCCAGTCCAGAAGTCAGGTTTGAGAGTCTTCTTCAGTGGGTAGTACATTGGAAGTTACTTAGATAAGTAGTACCAGTAAGCAGTACATAGATGTTCTAGGAGTATCATCAGTTAATAAAGCTTAACTGCTGAACTAATACATCTAGCAACCTCACTTACAACCAGTGGTGTTTTCTGAATGCTTGCTTGTGGAGAATACATTCATTGCGCTTTTTTTTTAAAAATACAAAAGTAGCAGAGAACACTAAACGAATCAATGAAAAACACAGTTTAGCAAGAGGATCAACTCAGGACAATAAATGAAATATCCTTTTAATACATTCATAAATGGAGCAGCACTTAGTGGAGGACATTGCTGCTGAGCATTCTATTTGTGTTGCAGTGATTTCTTGGGAAATGGTCTGATGCTTGCAAGTTTGCAGGTTTTTAGATATTGACATGCACCTGCAGCTGGCACTCAACAGGTTGAGGAGAACTATTTTAATGATCTGTAAATAACAACACATAGGTCTCAAACATACAGTTTTGAAAGAGACGTGTTATGGCAAATATAGACATCTGATAAGTTTCCACTTTCCATGTCTTACTCTCTGGAAAGCTGTTTCCTGTGCAGTAACCAGATCATGTTTTAAAATCAAATAAAATAAAAAATACATGTTTACTTTAACATGTTTCTTTCAAAACAGCCCATTTGAGCCCTGTATGAATAATTGAAGTGCACAGCAGGTAAGATGTGTGGAATTATTTTGTTAGCTATAATCACTGCAAACATGCTAATAATGACCTCTTTCCACCGTATTTGTATGGTAGTGATGTTAATCAGAATGTCATGAAATCACTCCTGGGAAGAACACACCAGCAGGAAGAATAGAGAGATAAAATAATGGACCCCAATATCTAAATATGGAATAACACTGTCACTGGTTAATTGAATACATTACATAGACTGTGTTCAATAGTTGTATCCCTATAATAACTCAATCATTGTATGTTATGTACCAGTGAAAAGCACAATATCAAAATGGTTATAGCATTGCAATGGTATTTCTCATCTTTTAATCAAGGCATTCGAATAAATGGCTTATATTCCAAATAATCGAATTAATATAACCATAGCTTAATTATTCAAATGGAATCACGTGATATGATTTAAGAAAAAAAGTCCTGTAGGTTTTTACAGATGGTTGTAAGAAATTGAGAGTTCCTGAACTCCAACCATGGCTGTGTAAACTGGCAGATAGTCCTTATTCTTTGGAGACCGCAAATTGTCACCACAGTTCAGAAGGTGCAGGGAGCTATGTATAATATTACCCTGTGTACTTGACTAGAGGGATTGAAGTCTGCAAATTGCAGATGTTGTGATAAACCATTTCTTTACAAGGTCACATATGTTTTTTTTTTACATTTGCTATCTTTCTTTTTTTAATCTCATTCGATCTCAGGTCTCATTCGATTACAAGAGCTCATCAAGGCCCCATCGCGCTACAACATTCGATTGAAAATCCGGCAGTTACCAGTGGACACAAAGGATGCCAAGCCTTTGCTGAAGGAAATGAAAAGAGGAAAAGAGTTCCATGTGATATTTGACTGTGGTCATGAAATGGCAGCTGGTATATTAAAGCAGGTGATTATCTGGAATTGTGTTTATGATGTTTGTTTATTTATACCTTAACTCGCATGCCTATTGTACTGGAATAAAACCTTCATAGATTTGAATGTGAACAGACAACCTGATGTAACCCTAAAATTACATGTTCTTGCCATTGGCATACAAATATACCAGCAGTTCTATTATTACAAGTTTTAACAGTTGCTCTGTGGCATGATGCTATTCCATGAATGTGATTTTAGAAAAATGTGAAGCTTCATTCAGGTTTAGAGTTCACATTTATTTTCAGAGAAAATAAAGCTAGGTTGAATTTGTAATCTCTTTATTGGGTTCAGTTATACAAAAGCAATGTAAAAAAAAGAAATGTGTTTCTATTCATCATGGTCAGTCAGAGCTTATTATTACATCTCCCATCTACCTTTCAAGCAGCATCTGTGCAACAGACAGCCCAACGTTTGTACCATACCAACTTGTATTTGTCTATACTTCAGATATGGCCCCAGTATGCCCCCAGAATATCTATTTAAGGATGAGGTCAACACTGGTAAGGGAATACATCTGTGTGAAATGCTAGAGACAAAATCATTTGGTCAGTACTAAAATCAAACCAAAATCTTATTAGTAATATAATAAATACATTACAAATAGGCAGAAAAAACATTACTTTTTGCTACGTATTTTTTGTAGCAAAAATGATTTGTGTAGCCATGACTATTTATACCAATGTACTGCTTCCTTCCCATTGGTTAGAAATAAACACACCGTATAATGATGTGCACACACATCTGATTAGGAATACATTTATAGAAATAATAACAGGGTAAGTACCTGCTCTTACGTGGTAACACGGAAACGACCTTGTGAGAAACATTGTTACCTTATGTAATTACATGGTAACACTGTTGCACAGGTAATTAATATGTAATTATACACTATTCCACCAGTATTTACCATGTAAGAAAACATTGGTAAAAATTGGTAATTACCCAGTTATCATGATATAACATAGTTATAAATGCCCTTGTAAGGACCAGGCTATAGTCATGCTTCTTCTATTTAGGAAAATGTGGGGGCATTAGAGTACTTCTATATGGTACCTTCTTTATCACAGGTTACAGTTCTCAACCGATAACTTTAGGGTTACAGTAATATAGTATATCTTCCCTAATTCCACCTGTCAATACCTTACAGTACTTTAATAAAGTGGCAATTACACCCTGTAATCTAAACTGTTACCAATATTTCTTTCAATACAGTAATTGCAAATGTGGGTCTGAATTAAACACCAGAAAGTGAGCAGTAAATGGCTTCACAGTACTTTCAAGTACATCTATACCTTCTTATTACAAGGGATTACACTGCCTTTTTACGATGATTTATTAGAGGCAAGTATTCAGATAGTCATTAATGATAGGTGACCTTCATTATTTAACTCTTTTTGCAATTGATAAAAGGCTCATAACTACTTGGTTGAATCATGTTATTTTTAATATTTAAAAAATGCCTTTGGGCAAGAAACATGAATGCTTTTAATTAAGTAATATTTTAAAATACAATATCCATTTTTTTCCCTTGGCCTAATTGAAACTCAAAATGTAAAAAGTATTTGAAATTAAGATTTACATTTCTTCAAATAAAATAAATAAAAAATTTACCATGAAAAACAGAACTTGACTTTCTGCCCGAAATTAAATGGAAGATTATTATTATTATTATTATTATTATTATTATTATTATTATTATTATTATTATTATTATTATTTGTTTATGGGTTAGATACAAGTGCAAGTGAAATACAAAATACTACAGATTGAGTTAAGTGCAGGATTAAATACAGTAAAATAGGGAGCAGATAAGTACAAGTTAAAGTGCATTAAGAGCAGAGTGCTATATTGTCCAGAAGGGAAGAGTTGAGTTTTACAGGTGTTGTCTGAAGAGGTGTGTCTTGAGGAGGTGCCAGAAGGTGGTCAGGGACTGGGCAGTCCTGACATCCATAGGAAAGTCGTTCAACCACTGCGGGGCGAGGGTGGAGAAGGAGCGGGCTCTGGAGGCAGGGGAGCGTAGAGGAGGTAGAGCCAGTCTTCTAGTGCAGGTGGAGCGGAGAGGTCAGATGGGAGTGTAGGGAGAGATGAGGGTCTGGAGGTAGCTGGGTGCAGTCTGGTCAAGGCATCGGTAGGCGAGTACAAGAGTCTTGAACTGGATGTGAGCGGTGATCGGGAGCCAGTGGAGTGAGCGGAGCAGTGGAGTAGCGTGGGAGAAGCGAGGCAGAGAGAACACCAGGTGAGCAGTGGAGTTTTGGATGACCTGGAGCGGACGGGTGGCGGATGAAGGGAAGTCGGCCAGGAGGGAGTTGCAGTAGTCTAGCCAGAGCAGTGCCAGAGATTCCCAGGTCAGCGAGAGAAGAAAGGAGAATAGAGTGATCAACAGTGTCAAAAGCAGCAGAGATATCGAGGAGAATTAGGACAGAGGAGAGAGAGGCAGCACGGGTAGAGTTTAGTGAGTTAGTGACAGACAGGAGAGCAGTTTCAGTGGAGTGAGCAGAGAGTGGTTAGACAGGAAAGCAGAGAGCTGGTGGTGTACTGCCCACTCGAGGGTTTTAGAGATGAAGGGTAAGAGGGAGACAGGACTGTAGCTCTGGAGGGAGGTGAGGTTGAGGGTAGGTTTTTTGAGGGGGGATGAAGAGGCTTGTTTGAAGGCAGAGGAAAAGAGGCCAGAGAGGTATTGAGAAGGGAGGAGATGAAGGGGAGTAGAGCAGGAGCAGCAGCTTGAAAGAGGTGAGTGGGGAGGGGGTCCAGGGCATACGTGGTGGGTTTGTGGCCCTGGAGGAGGGAGGAGAGGTCAGAGTCTGAGAGGAGAGAGAAGGAGGAGGAGGGTGAGTTAGTAGGGATACAGAGGGTGTTGGGTTTGCTGCGGGAGGGGGTGGGGGGAAGGGAGAGGTGTTAGAGATTGTGGATATCAGAGATTTTAGAGGAGGAGAAAGAGGCAAAGTCATTAGAGGAGATAGGAGGAGGGAGGAGGTAGCTAATAGATTGGAAATAGGAGCATTTAGCAGAGGAGAGAGTAGAGGAGAAGGAGGAGAGGAGGGAGTGGTAGAGGTCTAGGGCAGCAGGGAGTTTGGTTCTCTTCCATTTCATTTCAGCAGAGCGCAGTTCTGTTCTTGCCCATGGAGCACAGAGGAGAGCCAGGGTTGGGGAGGGGCGGGGCGGGCAGATCGGGAGGTGAGGGGACAGAGGGAGTCGAGGGAGTAGGTGCGGGAGGAGAAGAGGGTGGAGGTAGCAGAGACTACAGAGAGTTGGGAGAAGGAGTTGATAGGAGGGAGGTGAAAGAGCGGTGGAGGCAAGGACAGAGGGGGATAGACAGTGGAGGTTACGGTGGGAGGTGACAGTGGGGATAGGTGGAGTAGTGAGAGAGGGGAGAGACAGAGAAAAATAGATAAAATACTGATCAGAGAGGTCCAGAGGGGTGACAGAGCGGGTAGAGTGACAGCAGGCTTTGCAGAAGGTGAGGTCCAGTTGACAGCCAGCTTTGTGGGTAGGAAATTGAGAGAGAGAGAAGTTGAAGGAGTGAAGGAGAGAAAGGAACAGGCAGAGTGGGTGGGGTTGGAGAGATGGATATTGAAATCACCTAACAGGACAGTTGGGGTAGACAAAGAGGGGAGGGAGGAGAGGAGATAGTCAAGTTCATCGAAAAAGTGAGCGAGAGGTCCAGGGGTACGGTACAGTACAATTAGCAGTTGACAGGGAGAGGTTAGTTGGACAGCGTGAAATCCAAAGGTGTTAAGGAGGAGAGGAGAGGCAGAGGGATGAGGTTAGAGTGTTTAGGGGAGCAGTGGCGGAGAGAGGACAGAGGACGGGAGTGAGAGGACAGAATAACAGGGATGTGAGAGACAGTCATAGCAGGACAGGTGAGACAGATAGGTACAGTAGTAGTAGTGGGAGCAGGAGCGGTGGGGGGAGGGTACAGACCAGTTTAGTAGTTGGCGTCTTCCAGAGCGCTGCTAGGTTCGAATTTTCTCCAACAGCCTCTCCTCGCAGGTCTCTCCTTGCTGGAACTCTCACAGCTAGACTCCCGGCTCTTTGGTAGAGAGGCTCATCTGTTGGATGCCGCTTCGTGCGGGCGCACAAATAGGCTAGCTGTCTATTATACTAAACTGCGCTAAAGACAATACTTAAGCAATACAATATTTTCAATGCACTTCAATAGGATCACACAACTAAAAAAACTCTGTGTGTAAACCAATCAAATTGCAAATCAACCTTTATTCAATTTAACCACACTCACCTGGTACTAATCACAAACAGTAGATCACCTAATTAAAACAACACCGCCTTTATAATGTTACTTAAATACAGCTAATGTTATGAGTTGGAATGAGGCCTCTAGTAGCCACTGGGAGAGATTTGGAAAAGGTCCTCGCTATACCTGTCCTCGCTCTGACTGCCACAGCTCAGACTGCCCTTGGTCGTGTGGCCCTCCAATAAGAAAGTTTACCATAGTTTACCACAACATTTACCATGGTACACTATGGTATCATGGTATCTTCTATTTAGAGTCCACACAATAGATGAGTCACTGTCAACTTTTTTAAGCAGATTTTATTTGCCAGTCAGGTTTTACTTTTTCTCAATATGAACTCAATCTTCAAATGAACAGATAATTCCTCAGTCGTGTACAGCTAATTCCTTCTTTCATTTTGTGTTTGGTTATAGGAAATTTAAAGAATTGAATTTAAAAGATCCCTTTTTACTCGTCTGGACTATAAATTGTTTTTACACTAGATGACATTGAGATTGATTGCCTTGGCTGTTGAGATCTAATAATAAGATCCCTTGGCTCGTGGTCTATAGACGAATGTGTGCGGATTGTCAACTTGGACAGGAATGTTAACTAACTCAGAGGACCATTACAAATGATTGTAAACAGAGTGAGAAACCTGGGGAAACAAGACATTTTACAGTGGTTTCTGTCTTTTTTTCTTGTAAAGAAAACCGTATATATGTATTTTTTAAAATTTATGTATTTATTTGACAGGGACAATGTACAATTTTTAACATGTATGACATGTCATAAGATGTATTACACCCAGATTTAGCTATGAGCTCATTTTCATTGACAGTCCCTGGGCAGGTATAGAGAAAGGAAGGAAAACAAACACAAAAACGGAAAAAGACAACAATATAAATAATATAGCATTTACAGAAGGGAGCAATTTGCAATTGAGTATTATAAATAACTTTAATTTATCTCCTAAAACAGAATACAATGATTCCCTCCAAATAAATACATAGTTATGATAACGAAAAGAAAACAGCTAAAATTCATTAATACCATAATAATAACAATTACCCTACTAACCCATAATAATTACCCTCCCTATTGGAGCAGACAGCAAAGTATAAATAGAGTTAGAAATCCTTGTTTATTGTGCACACAGGTTTAAATTAATCTGTCAATTTTAGCTGGTGAACGATTAATGTTAGTATCATCTGGAAAACTTGGCAATAGAGTGTTCAATAGTGTATGGGTGAGAAAATAGGTTTCCTCCTAAGTTAACGATCATGCAGATTATTTATATATTGTAGCATCAAAAATGTAAGTGTCAAAATATCCAACCAAATTGAATGTATAAAGGTGACTTTTTTCAATATTTTGATCTTTTCAAAGTGACTCAGATACGAGTGGGTGTGAACTATTGTGAGGTTGCCTGGAGCTTTGTGGCATTATCCTGTTTCACTGAGTAATGCTTTGGCAAATTATAAAGGCATTTGGAGCAGAAAACACTGAATAGAGCCGATACAAACCTTGGAGCCAAGTACTTTTTTTTAAAGACATTAATAACATAAGGGTTATCTTTCCAGTTGACTAGACCATGTATAAACTTTTTCTACATGGCACTTCGCTGATGATGACATTTTCTGTAGGTTTTCAGGTACTGTACTGTAGGTTGCTCCATGTATGGTATATCATGTTATATACAATGTCCATCATTTAAATTAAAACAGTCAGTCTGGATGTAAAATGTAAAAGATAAACATGTAAGAAACACTTCCTTTTATCTGACATATACATTTCAATAAAGTGCTGTAATTGAATTTATTCAGGTTAATTTGAGACTTGTTTTAATGCCATTGTCTTATCACTGTTCTGTTGTGCTTTCCTTTGTTAGGTGTTATGTGGGTGTTGAGCCAAATTACTGAAAGTTTATCGTCTTTTTTTTCATAGGCATTAGCTATGGGAATGATGACAGAATACTACCATTACATTTTCACAACACTGGTAAGCAATTTATAAAATTATTATTTAGATTTAAATTGAGCAGTGTTAATCTCTGAGTGAAACGATTCCCGTTCTGTTTATAAAAATTGCTCCATGCTGTACGGTATGAACCTAAAAATATATGCTGCTTTCACACCCCCACTGTTCTTGATTTTAGACCTAAAATTGCAGCATGAGATAATTGCTTTTATTAAGTGATTATTTATTAAGCATAGCATTATGTATTAACCACATTCTTATCTAAAAAAAACAACCATCAGAAAATTATTTTCACAAATGCATTTACAGACCGCATTTGCCTCCAAAATATCCTTCCACTAGCTTCCCTCAACCATCAAAATAAACTTTGAGACATGTATCATAACTGTAAATATGTAGTGCCATTAGAAAATGTGGATAAAATGCGAGATCTCAGCAGTCATAAGGCAGTTGACATCGGCAAATGAATGTACAGTGTAGCGTCAACTAGTCACCATATTGTGAGGTACTGTCAGAGCCACCTAACCAAAGATACTTTTTTGTCTTACTGTTTTGGAAAACTCCTTTAATAATAATAATAATAATAATAATAATAATAATAATAATAATTACAACTATCCAGTGCTCTACTAAAGGTTATCTTCCATCCTGGACAGAGTTTTTTGTTTTTCTCTTCATCCAATCCTTATGACAAACATATAAATAAAACAAGCTCATACTCTGGTGTAAAACCTCTTTCGCTAACAGGTTCCCTTTTGTTACAAACACTTTACAACATGCTGTCTTATCCTCTAAGACATAAAATATAGGTGAGAAAAATGAGAATTGTATTTCACACATATTCAAGTGAAATAGGAGTGGAAATTATTTTTAAATGAAACGCCTCTTTGTTCTTGAATTCCTGTTACCTATTTGTTTTATTTTTTAAAACACATTTTAAAAATAACTAGATCAATCCTTATAAATACATGTTTTATTTTTCAAATGATGGAAGATAATATATATATATATATATATATATATATATATATATATATATATATATATATATATATATATATATATATATATATATATATATATATTCTAAATAATGGTTATATTTATAATTGCAGACTATTAACCTGATGGTTTTAACCTTCATTCCTTTCCAATTTTCTATAAAGCTTACATACATAGTTACAATATATTATGCATTATTTAACTTAAAATACATTGTATTGTCTATAACTGATCTTTGTTTATAAAATTAGATAAGGTTTATTAAAGGTTCGAAAATGTTTTCCTATACACAATTATAAATGATATACAATTACGAATGATATATGTATATATACATAACTATCTGCAAGCTGTGAACAATATCATCCTTTGTCCTTGTTTGAATGCATGGGTTATCTCTATTTATATAATGGACAGACTGGCATATAGGAAATGTTACATTAAAGACTAAGGAAAGGATAACATACCACTGAAATGTTTATCTGTCCCTTAACTAACACTTCCTTGCAGAATTTCAGATATACAGTTTATTGAGATACAATTGTGTCCCCTGGGTATTTCCAGCACTTAATTAAGAATCAACAGACACAACTTGCTGTTACACCAGCACATCTCTTACAGGACCTCTTTGCCCTGGATGTGGAGCCTTATCGCTACAGTGGTGTTAACATGACAGGATTCCGAATCTTAAACACCGAAAACACCCAAGTAGCTTCAATAATTGAGAAGTGGTCGATGGAGCGGCTCCAAGCGCCTCCCAAACCGGACTCAGGTTTGCTGGATGGATTTATGACGGTATGAGTACTGACTTGGAAAGCCAATGCATGCATTTGTTTCTTTTTGAACAGATGCTGTTTTATATTAAGCAATATACACAGTATTACACAATATATATATATAACCGATACAGTGTACTGTATGTGTCATTAATGTAAGGCTAATTTAAAAATGAATAATAATCAAAAAGTAAAAAACAAAACAAAAAAAAAAGTACATATATTTTCTAAAACCTGAAACAGAATTAAAGTACTGTTAAATTGTGGGTTAAAATGTGGGTATGTAAAACACATGAAAGAGAGAAAGTATGAATGCAGGGGATGCTGTTATGATTGAGGTGCATCTGTGGTAAGATTGATTATTTTATTTTTTTTATAACTGGTTGAAACTATGGGCTCAAACATTGACAGTGGCAAGGGGGGGGGGGTTCTTAACAAGAATGAACTCTTCTGTTTAAATTTTCTCTGGTAGGAATGTGGGCAGTAATAGCAGTCCCATCATTTAATGCTCCTTTTCACTGGGAATACAGCCAAATATGAACCAGTTAGTATTCAGACGACTAGAATTAGCATCTCATTTTAGCCCACCTGCCAAAATAACTGTTTAGATGATAAAATTGCTTTGCACTGCACTGGTCTGTCCAGTTTGAGTTTGGCGAGCAATGATCTTGCTTTATATGTTTTAAAATGAGCCACTGATCTCAGCTGTTTAGCTTACATCCCTCGATTAGCAAGTATACCACTTTTTCTTTAATCCTGCCACTAACTGCTCTGTTGGTGAAGACAATGTGTTTGAAGTGCTGTGTGGAAAATTATAATTCATTCTTGCTTTGTGCAATGTCCAAGGTTGAGAACACTGTATTTAAAAACCTCTTATTAATTTTTGGTCAAATACTTTAACTTCATGAGGCAGTAATGAAGGCACAGCTGCTTAACCCTTGTATTATTAATGACAATTGATGTGGCCAGGTAGAAACCAAAACAACAGATTTTGAATTTAAAGGCTTCTGAAACCAATTGTTATCCCTAAATCTCTAGTGGGATATAGTGGAGATGTCCATATAGATTATAGCAGTACAATTATTGATCTGAGTATGCAGTTTTTTTTGTTTAATTTGGAATCACTTTGCAACCACAACCGCGTCGGAGGACCATGCAGCTCCAGGTAGCTTACAGGCAGGCCCGCAGGCACCCGGCCAGTCTACAGAGGTGTCTGGTGCGTGGTGAGCCGAGGACACCCTGACCGACCTAGACCCTCCCCACCCGGGATGCGCTCAGCCAATTGTGCGCCGCCCCCTGGGAACTCCCGTCCACGGTCAGCAGTGAAATAACCTGGACCCAAACCAGCGACCTCCAAGCTATAGAGCGCATGCAGTTTCTTGATAGCAATTTTTTTTATATCTTATAAATATTGTATTCCTTGTTGTAAATCTGTCTTTGCACTTGCTTCAAAAATGGAAGAGTTCTTACACAGGAAAATATAGTTAAGCATTAAGTCATGAAAAGGCATGGGCTGTGCTGGATATTATCAATTCTTGGCTGCAACAAACCAAACAATGAAAATATCCAGCACAACCCATGCCCTTGTGCCTTATGGCTTTTATAAAATTGATTTATAAACGTTTAAAAAAAAAAGAAAGGAGAAATGTATATAGTTTCTAAAGATTTATTAACATTTTGAAGGTAACCTTCCACATTAGAAAATAATCCCTATGAACTAAAATAAATAATATTCAGGTAAAACTTTTGCATATATATATATATATATATATATATATATATATATATATATATATATATATATATATATATAAAGACTATATAACTATAAAAACCTTGCTTAGTTGTGTCTCAGTTCATTTTTCTTTAAAGAGATTCATTTGAATGTTGCCACTAATTGGACAATTACTGAAGCAACTGTCAATTGCTGCAAAAGGAGGCACTGAAGTGCAAGAATATTTTTGCTTTCATCTAATCTTGTTTGTTTTTTGGCGATGCTTGGGAGTGTTCCCCTGACAAGATGTTGCTCCAGCGTTTTCTACTTTCTAGCGAGGGTGCCCAGTAACCCTCCAGGGAGGGCTCGGATCTGTGACCGCTGATGGATATATTTTCACTTGCAATCCAGTGCTGGACAGTTTCTGTATTAAGGTACTGCAGAGTCTATGATTAGTGTAGATTTGTGGCTCTGAATATATACCATACAGCGTAAGAGTTTAAGGTACTTTGTTTTGCTTTGTTGGGATGAAGAGGCAGGCTGATTTTCTGGAAGTTTTCATAGGTACTTCTCCAGTGAAGCTACTGGGCACAAGTGGTTTCTGGGCTCTTCAAACATGAATCTGTGGTGAGATTTTTTGTTCCGTTCATAGGGATTTTTGTCTTTCTAAGAGGAATAAAAACCACATACCACCAATGATCATTCAGTATTCTGTTTTATATCACAAATATATATACAGTGCCTTGCGAAAGTATTCGGCCCCCTTGAACTTTGCGACCTTTTGCCACATTTCAGGCTTCAAACATAAAGATATGAAACTGTAATTTTTTGTGAAGAATCAACAACAAGTGGGACACAATCATGAAGTGGAACGAAATTTATTGGATATTTCAAACTTTTGTAACAAATAAAAAACTGAAAAATTGGGCGTGCAAAATTATTCAGCCCCCTTAAGTTAATACTTTGTAGCGCCACCTTTTGCTGCGATTACAGCTGTAAGTCGCTTGGGGTATGTCTCTATCAGTTTTGCACATCGAGACTGAAATTTTTGCCCATTCCTCCTTGCAAAACAGCTCGAGCTCAGTGAGGTTGGATGGAGAGCATTTGTGAACAGCAGTTTTCAGTTCTTTCCACAGATTCTCGATTGGATTCAGGTCTGGACTTTGACTTGGCCATTCTAACACCTGGATATGTTTATTTGTGAACCATTCCATTGTAGATTTTGCTTTATGTTTTGGATCATTGTCTTGTTGGAAGACAAATCTCCGTCCCAGTCTCAGGTCTTTTGCAGACTCCATCAGGTTTCTTCCAGAATGGTCCTGTATTTGGCTCCATCCATCTTCCCATCAATTTTAACCATCTTCCCTGTCCCTGCTGAAGAAAAGCAGGCCCAAACCATGATGCTGCCACCACCATGTTTGACAGTGGGGATGGTGTGTTCAGGGTGATGAGCTGTGTTGCTTTTACGCCAAACATAACGTTTTGCATTGTTGCCAAAAGTTCGATTTTGGTTTCATCTGACCAGAGCACCTTCTTCCACATGTTTGGTGTGTCTCCCAGGTGGCTTGTGGCAAACTGTAAACGACACTTTTATGGATATCTTTAAGAAATGGCTTTCTTCTTGCCACTCTTCCATAAAGGCCAGATTTGTGCAGTATACGACTGATTGTTGTCCTATGGACAGAGTCTCCCACCTCAGCTGTAGATCTCTGCAGTTCATCCAGAGTGATCATGGGCCTCTTGGCTGCATCTCTGATCAGTCTTCTCCTTGTATGAACTGAAAGTTTAGAGGGACGGCCAGGTCTTGGTAGATTTGCAGTGGTCTGATACTCCTTCCATTTCAATATTATCGCTTGCACAGTGCTCCTTGGGATGTTTAAAGCTTGGGAAATCTTTTTGTATCCAAATCCGGCTTTAAACTTCTCCACAACAGTATCTCGGACCTGCCTGGTGTGTTCCTTGTTCTTCATGATGCTCTCTGCGCTTTAAACGGACCTCTGAGACTATCACAGTGCAGGTGCATTTATACGGAGACTTGATTACACACAGGTGGATTCTATTATCATCATTAGTCATTTAGGTCAACATTGGATCATTCAGAGATCCTCACTGAACTTCTGGAGAGAGTTTGCTGCACTGAAAGTAAAGGGGCTGAATAATTTTGCACGCCCAATTTTCAGTTTTTATTTGTTAAAAAGTTTGAAATATCCAATAAATTTCGTTCCACTTCATGATTGTGTCCCACTTGTTGTTGATTCTTCACAAAAATTACAGTTTCATATCTTTATGTTTTGAAGCCTGAAATGTGGCAAAAGGTCGCAAAGTTCAAAGGGGCGAATACTTTCGCAAGGCACTGTATATATATATATATATATATATATATATATATATATATATATATATATTAAATAAATAGCAATACAATTATTATTTTTTGTATTAAATCAATTAATTCTGGGATTATTTTACCTGGCGGATCTTTATTTTCATTGTCAAAAAAAGACTGTGCTTCGACACAGATTAATTTAGAATCCTGTTTATGACTTCTGTTATATGTATTATCGGGCCGCAGTGTGGAGGGTAGCAGTGTGGAGTAGTGGTTAGGGCTCTGGACTCTTGACCGGAGGGTCGTGGGTTCAATCCCAGGTGGGGGACGCTGCTGCTGTACCCTTGAGCAGGGTACTTTACCTAGATTGCTCCAATAAAAACCCAACTGTATAAATGGGTAATTGTATGTAAAAATAATGTGATATCTTGTAACAATTGTAAGTCGCCCTGGATTAAAGAGCATGGAAAGCAAGGGCGAACAAGTGGTTCTTGAGAGTTAATTTAAAGCGAACGATGGTGGGAGCATCTTGCACCAAAGCTAGGAGAGAGTTCCAGAGAGTCGGAGCCATGAAGCTAAACGAGCGTTCTCCAAATTTTATACACAGTTTAGAAACACTTAGTAAATGCCTTGAATGGTTTCCTTAAAATGCATACAAATTCCAACTTGCTGTTTACAGGTGGAAAATGAATATAATAGATATATATTTAATTGTGAGATCACATAGAGATTACATAGTGTAAATCAAAATATGTATTTCTCCATTACAGCACCACACAGTGCAGCTATAAAATATATTTCTTTACTGTTTAAAAAAAAAAAATTGCAAAGCGCTGATTAATCTTATCATTTAAAGTCTTTACACATCCCTAAGAAGTGATAAAATAGAAATGGATGGATGCATTTTTTAATAGAGATCATTGTTGACACATTCATTTAAAAATGTTCAAAGGGAGGAGCCCTTGCCTTTTCAAAATCATTCTGTTGACCAAATACGAGTAATGCATTTCTTTCCTGTATTACTTTTCTTTCTAATACTTTTTTTAATGTATTTATTTACAATATCTCAGAACTGGAGTGTTTCTTTATTTAAAATATATCCTGTATCATCATTTTATCTTCTACCCTGTTGTATATTGTCTTGCAAAGTATTTGAGACCCCTGTTTCTGACAGTCTGAGAAGAAATATTTTATAGAGATTGTCTGGATTCTTTCTGATAACTGTTTCTACTCAATGTTCACAACCACATTGTCCATTCCTCCACTGTTGGTGTCAAAGGGGTTGAAGCTGCAAAATTTAAGAAGAATTCAGTTAAAATTGGGAATTACCAAAGCAGCTGAGTTAGAGAACAATCAGACACTCTGTAGAGCCTTTGCACTTCATTTGCATGTCATTCTTCAGGATGCAAGGCCAGAGGCGCTAAAACAAGATTCATTGGAAACCTTTTTACACTGTATAAATTCAAACACTGTTATGCAGGAATTACATTTTATATTTTCTATGCAACAATGTTACCTCTGCTAATTAAGAAACGTCAGTAGCAGCCCACAAAGATGTCAGCTACTAAAGCCATGTTTTCATCTGCTACTGGGATTGACTTGAAAGTTGAATCAGATTTGTTAATTTCTATTGACCGTTGTGAAATGTCTGGTTTCAGATTGTATTGTAGACTGCAGACTGTAGATGAGACTGGCTGCAGTCTTCCTTTGATACTGGAACAAACTGGTGGGGGCTATGACCTTTTTTTTTAACTAAAGGATAGCAAGAATGTAATATTAGGCGTTGAACAAAACAAAACAAATACCCCCAATGACTGTGATATACAGTACATATTTTTGTAGAAATGGGATGTCCTTCAAATAACCCTTTAGACATGAACAGTATTCTGTAATACAAAAAATATACTGGAAGTCTGTTTGCAAGTGCAGTATAGTCTTTCTAGCATACTGTCATAATGACAATTAAAATCCATAGAAACAGGTCATTTGGTTTTCTTATTAATCATTTAGTTTCATTTTCACCCTTTTCTTCCTTGGGATATTCTGCCCCAAGCCAAAGCTTATCAGATATAATGAAAATGACCTAACAAGCTCTGCAGCTTCATTAACGTCATTTTTATCCTTGCTAATTGCTTTACGTTCTGATTTAATTTAGTGCAATATTTTAATCTTTAGCAGATTATGCTGCATCTTGACTGTTCTGAGCCCTAAATCTGATTTTTAGTACTCATTTTAGCAGTTAGTTAAACCGTGTGCAGTGAAGCGTTTTCTTATTATTCAGGCTTGGTAATAATACGAAGACACTCTCTGACAGCATTGCTAACATAGTGTATTCATTTCTAAAGTACATGAACACCTTGGCCTTAATCACGTATTTAGAATGCTAGTATTGGACAGTTCCTTAACCCTATTCATTTATATCTGTATAAATTAACTTGAGATGCATGTTTTTCATGCTACAAATGCTGAAGGCGTTCATTCCAGCACTGGGCAGCAAATTTGTTATGCTGAAAAAGAGCCGAGTACTTTGTAAAACATGTTGTCTTTTATGTAACACCAGGAAATATTTGCTCTTTATTATAAGGGGTTGCAATACCCCCAGCATGTTTAAGGTAATGAATAGAAAGCACAATGTAATTATATATTTGTTATTGGATCTGTGGTTCAATACAATACACTGACTTGACTTTTGATTGAAAGCTGATTTTTTTATGATACTTATTCTGTCTGGCGTAGACTGTCCCTGTGGATAGGAAAATGGGTAGCAGGTACCTATAACCTGTCCTACCAATCTTATCCCATCTTTGTCAAAGTCATCTAGAGTTCTTATCTTAGGTTCCCTGGGTATCCAGAGTAGCAAGTAGATTTTATGTAATCTCACAACCTGTAGTGGATTGCTACTTACAGAATATGCACGAACACATGCAGTACACACATCCAATTTGATCAGTGCTATAGGTAGGCTTAGTTTAGCTGAGCTTAGTTTAGCTACAAATCTGAACTAAATTCAATGGAGAAAAAAGAGAGCAGTTCTTTTAGCACAATATTTCCTGTGGAAATGCAATAAAGGCCAGTGAAGTACTGCTTGGCCCCTAAACCTGAAATGCAATATATGAGAGCTGGAGCAGTTTTTACATGATTTATACTACATTCTTTGGCCTTTGGCCTTGCCTTTCGAGTTACCCCTTTCCCATAAATTAGCTTGCAGATAAGCGAAGAGTCTGTAGGGATGGCTGTAGGGATGCCATGGGCAGGGGGGCAGGATAGCTTCCCTCCCCCGTTAGATGAAGACAAATAAGCAGGTAGAGGCTGGGGAGGAGGAGGCAAATGCAGTGGATTGAGGTAAGATATAAATCCTTTCCTTGCCAATCATTGGACATATTGTTTATCAGGGGACAAAAAATAACTAGCTATTTGATTGATGATTTAGGCCTAAAATATGCCTGATATTTACGTGATCTAAAAGTGAGTACCCTGCCAGAATCATCGCTTTGCTTAATTAAATATGATGTTAACAATAACGCCAAGCTTTGGGATAGATAGGGATTGCCAAGTTATTTTTAAAGTGTTCCGGAAAGAAAGGAAAAAGCATAGCAAGGCCCTTCCATATAAGTGGCTAATTAGATTTGGTGGCATGCATGTGCAAATATTCTTTTTAAGCCATTTTGCATATTTTTATTTGAAGTATTAAGCAGTTTTCTTTTTTAGAACAAGTATTAGGTTTAAAATCTGTTGAATTTGGCCATTAGCTTGATTAACAAGTTCCCCAGTTTCAATTAATCTCTAGTTAGTTGTTCTGTATATTGCCTTTTGTTTCTTTTTTTAAATTTTACTTGATTGACAGGTTGACTTTGATGTTTATTTGTAGGGGTAATCTATGGATAACCACAGGTAGGGGGGTTCTTGCTATCCAGGTTGAATTCCCAGTGCTGTAAATTGTTACATAAAATGTAGCAGTCATTACATCAATAACTTTTTTTTTTTAGTGTGACAGGGCAGAGCACTGCCTGCAAATAAAGTGTTGGGTTTATGTGGTGTTGGTGGTTGGCGGTTAATTCCTATCCCTGCCAAATACATTTGAAAATGTGGGTTTTATGGCTGTTTTGCACAGCCATAGGTTTAAGCGGTTAATTGTTTAATTGTTGTATTGTTTTAGTGAGCCATTGATCAGAATCACCTGGCTCTAATTTAATTAAGTACACCTGCCTGTAATTAGCAGGCAGGTATTTAAGAAGGTCAACATGTTTGGTCTGGGGCTGTGTGAAGGCCTAGGGCCTAGGGCCTAGGGCGATTGGCGATTGGCGATTGGCGATGGGCAATGGGCAATGGGCAATGTGTGCAGACTGGGAAAGATATAGTGATACTTGGTAAGTATATATGTGTTTCGTTGAACCGGTAAATGGGATAGCTGTCTGATTTTTGATTACGTAGAACTCATATTAAGAAATAATAAAAAAAGACCTAAAATGATTTAAGTTATTTTAGACACAGTCTATTTTAATGTGGCATTACTCAGTGCTGGCAGGAGGCAGACTGCTTATTTCTCTCCCTGTCTGCACCATAGTTTTTGCGAACTTGATGAGCGCAGGTACTAGATTCATCTTCCATGCTGTTGACGCTCTTCTCGCTGTCTGTGTTGTCACGTGTTCCTCTCACTCATAAAGAGGCAGGGCTTGTACGCATCAGAAGGGCTGCGGTTATTGAAGCATTAAGGTACGACAGGGGGTGGGTTAACATGAGATAACCACACACTTAGGGTGTTATAAGGCCCGAAGCGAACCCCTCAGTGTGCGGTTATCTCATGTTAACCCACCCCTCGGAGTGCCTTAATGCTATTATAAATTGAATTTAAAATTACTATATTTATTTACTTTTAAAATTAACACAGCAAATTAAAAAAAATATGTTCAATGACAGTAAATATCACTATGCACAAAAAATTGTTCCAGTGTAATGTAAACAAAATGTTTAAATATGTTTGTTTTTATATATTAACGTACATTTAATTGTAAGTATAGCATGTATTTATTTCTGTATATAAATTACATTAACCTGTTATACTAATTCATTAATGCCCATATATCACTTTGTAAATTACATAAATAAGTCTTATAACATGTTTTATGTAAAAAAAAAAAAAATGTGTGCAGTGATATTTACTGTTATTGAATATACATTTTATATGAACATATGTTTTAATTTGCTGTGTTCATTTAAAAAGTAAATATAGTAATTGTTAATACGAAGGAAGATGGTTTAAGTTGTCTTTGACCTTCTCTGCTGTGAGGAGCAAAATGAAGCTTTATGTTGAACCATATGTTTCTCACTAATTCCCGAGCTGTGTTTGGGTGAGGGCTTCAGATTTGTTTAGCTTCTCCAGGTCTGCAGGTGTTATTGGGGATAGTGTGTTGCTTTGTCATTTTCACTTTGTCTCAGTTTTTTTAATTACTGCTACGAATACATTGTTAGCTGTGTTAAATGCAGCATCTTTCACTAAACTAACTTTTCTGCTGTATGGCAGATCATTCAAAATGTGATTGATACTGTACTGGCTCGCAGACTGATAAAGCTGGAAACGCTGTACTGCTCTTCATCTTTACTTCTTACGGAAGCATAAAATTCCCTAAGGAGACTGAATTCTTCCTGAGAAAGTAAATGAAAGGTAACAGGTTTACCTTTTTATTGAAGCCAGTTTGTATGATGTTCACAGCCCATTTGGAAGCTTTTATTGTGTTTTTTTTTTCATTTCGTTCAAGTTCGAGTTGATTTAGTACTTCCACTGTGTCGTTTTTCTTTTAATGTAAAGTTAATTACTGGTACCAGATTTGGGAAATTGATCTTCAGACCAGGCATTAGTCAAAAGTTTTTCCATTTCCATTGAAAGGTTGTGTGGGATTAACGAATGGCTGATAGAATGCAGCTAACCAATCAGAAAGCAGGATTTTTCCAAGCAGGTGTAATGAAAACTGATCGTGTAATTTTATTGTGACGAGTCAAGTGGAGACTTTTGGGCCAGGACTCGAGTCGAGTCATTCCAACTCTGATATGATCTACGTGTGTTTCCCAAAGAGTGATTGTCATTACAGTTGAATTCTATTCCAGAAACCATTTTAAAGTAAGTACTACACTATCAAAGGTAAACTCCTCTTGTATTGAAAAAAGGTGTTACAAGCTTGCATTTCACGAACCTGGATAATAAATTATTACAATACCAACAGTATCCTTAAATAAAGAGGTGTTACCAGGAAGTACTTTAATTGTACTTTAAAAGTACTCCATTGCATGCAGCTGACAAGGATGCCGCTTTGACAGGGCACAGACTCCAAACTGTTACTATAGAGTAAGCTAACAGTTGAAAAGAAAAGAATGGTATATTGACAAATGTGCTGTATCAGACTTGTAGGATGCGCCATACTTGTTCTTCTTTATTCCAAGGGTAAATTAAAAAATAAATGGCTTCTTCTTTTAAAACGCTTTGTTTAATTTTCCATTCGGAATTGCTTGTGAGTAATCTAGGATTATATACATTAATTATCTTCACAAAATAATAAAGCAAAGATCATAGAAAAAATACTGCACTCCAAAATACCAAGAATACATAAGCTAAATGTTAGCATATTTTTCTTTTAAAGCTAATTCACAGAAGAAAAAAAACAGTTAGGGTATATTCTTATAAAGTAAACCTACTAGTAGCTGATTGGGGTTTTAAAATGGAAGCTGTTATGTTTTCTTTATGTTTTAAAGTCCTTTAATTTTATGAAATATTATTCTCATAGCAAAACAATAAATAGAAACAAATTTTTGCCTCAAGATTACACCATCGTTAGTTTTCCATCCTCCAATCCCCGCTCTCATGTTTATATAGAACAGTACAACCCAAGGTTACTTCACCAATGTCTTCTAATTTATCCTTTTTTATAGATTCATTCTTAACTTCTGGTCTTTTAGTTAAACTCAACATGACCTCTGTCTGTAACCCATGCTAGCCCCAGTCTGCATGATTGTGTACTATTAATAACACATTCTATATTGATATTAGTTAAAAGACAATGCCATGCAAAGTGCTTTGATAATTAAAATAATAATTAATTTAATCTATTCTTGGCAGTAATTGGTTTATGATGGAAAAAGGTTATGCTTAACTTTCTGTGGGGCTATTTATCTGGGAGAAATTCAACACTGTAGTGTCAAGCAGTGCAATTTTAAGCTGTGGCCAGAGGCCTGCATTGATTTAAATGTAAGATCAAGGGGGATCCTGTCACAAACACAGCAGGCTGTTGAACAGCATCAGGAGAAATCATGTTAGTGAAAGTCTGAAAATGTGGGTACTGAAATAAGTGGGCAACTCATATACAATGCACATACTTATATCACTGAGGCTTTATAGCCCAAGGGCAGCCCCTAATTCACTTGTATTCTGGAGGCTTTTGTATGAATTTGATCTATACCTATGGTTCTGGGAATGGTTTAGTTTGTTTTTTTAAATGTGCTTTTTATACCCAAGTGTGGTTAATCATTGTTTTTTTTGGCAAATTAAGTGTTTTCTATTATCCAATGTTATCTCAAAGTTAATTTGTAAAATAAATTCGACCAGATATTAAACATGTAAATGGTTTTAGCGTTTACCCTTGACATAGTTCTTTGTTATGTTGAGACCTATGCCTGCTTGTGTGCTTAATTGACCCTTCTTTGTCTGGATCCAATGTAAAATATATAATGCAATTTTTGTATTCTACTAGAAGTTTCTTTTCAACGATTCTGAAACCAGCTGGTTCTGTTGTTATTTTAAGACTATTCGTCACTCTCAGCATAGATCAAAGTTATGGTTTGCAGGTTTTGCTAGTGAAGCACTCTATTAAAATGTGCCGTTTGGGTCACCGTCTGATGAAATAAACTCTAAATGCCTCAGTAGACAATTTAAATCTCTTAAATGTGTATGCCTGACGGAGTAGTTTTAATTGGAAAGTGTGTCTTTAGACTTAGCATATTTATAGTTTAAACCATTTTAAAATATTTTAAAGCAGTTAGAAAAGAAGGAAAGGATGTTTGACACCCGGTGATTTACTGTCTTTAATGCTGTTTTCATTACTTAAACAGGGATACCCTTTTCTTAAATAGCCACTTTATCAGGTATTAAATTACACAGCATGTAAATAAGTAGGAAGCCTTTACAAATTCTGCAGTGCTGCCAGGCTGATTCATCACAAAAAAAAATATTTTTACAGTGTGGCTGGAGGTGGACACACATTTTCAAAAATCTCAGTTTTTACTGACCTTGCACTGTATGTATTTTCAGGTTTATCTGGCGTCTTGCCAAAGTGTAAATTTAAAAGTTAAAAAAAATACCCTGTCCTTGACTAAACAAATTATTGGGTTGCCAGTAATAGAGTGTTTCCAGCCCATGTCAAATAAAACATGAAACTTACGGGAATATGGAATGCTCATTACTGTTTAATTTAGTTCTGTTGCAGATTATAGACTGTGAACTGGAAGCTCTCTAATATCCCAGCTCTATAAGTATTGTCCTACATTAATAACACTTGCTTTAGATAAATATACATTTTCTGTATTTGCCCCAGTCATGAAAATCAGATCTGTCCTTAAAAGTTTTGGACATTTTTTAAAATAGACCCCTCTGTTGCTACCTTTTAAAAAAGCTATTAATTTTGACTGCTTTGGTATTACATGAGTTAGTCTTTCTTCATGCTTGAATCTGGAAGCTTCAGGGATATGAGTAACCAGTGCTGTCTGCCTGGTGCTGTCTGTGCCTATCAGACAGTGAGCTGTCTTAAGGGTAGATTTTAGCAGCTTGGTGGAAGCTACAGATCTGAAGGCAGTCATGCCTCATTCCTCTTGGGTTTGCTGTGCCATCTTTTACAGTTCATGTTATGTTCCCTAACCCTTAGCTGTATCTTACAGATTCAAGAAGGATGATGTGTAAAATGTACTAGCCAAAAATGTGCTATTTAAATAAGGGCATATTTGAAATAATGGCGATCACAGTCTTTAGGACTTAGCTCCGTGGGAACACACATTCAAAGACTGAAACTAAATGATGTCATAGTACTGTAAAGTTTCTTGGCTGAGTAATGCTCCCATGCTGATGTGTACCGGTAGGCAACAAAATAAAGGCAGACAATATTTCTGCTATTTAAAATATGTGACACATAATATACAGTTTTAAAGACTGCATTTTGTATGTGTCATTTGTTTTAAACAGTAGCAATTCAGTTACAAAGTAGCACATGCTGTGATGAAGCAGTCTTTACAGTCTCTGTGGATTATTTTGCATTACCATAAAAACAATCCACACAGCCCCCCACCGTATATCCATAAGTTATTTAAATGACAACTATTACTGTACTTTGCATATAGAATATTTTCTCCATGATGAAAAAAAAAAACCCCGCCAAGGGTGCACAATTCCAGTCCTCTATGTTCCACCCGAAAATACTTATTTTGAACCAATTTAACCTCCTTCCAAAGACTAATACTATTTCATGATACCCATAAAAGCTGGTGGACTCTGGACCTTGAGCACTGTATCCCTGAGCTAAAGCACCCATAGTGATCAAAGTTGCCTTTAGGCATAAGGGATATGTTTCAGTAAGCATTAAAGCATGATAGGTGTTATCATGAGATAACCCCATGCATTGGGCATTGTGAGCAACTAAGCTCATGATAATCCTACCCTGGAGTTAACTTCTTTTGTGTTATGATTTTGTTTTAATTATATTTTGGATCTACTGGACAACCATAAACGTAGTAATGGATCAGAGCAAACATAGACACAGGGAGCTCATCTCCCAAAGTTTTTTTGTTAATATTTATTTCCACTGGGGCTGTTACAGAATGTTAGCAAAACTAAACTGTTTGATAAATCAACTATTGTAGTTTTTCCTGGCTGTCCAATTTGCTGTTTTTATTGATCATTTAAATACTGTAGACCCTATAGGGTGTATTGACTGCCTTACCCATGCACAGAACTCTACCAAACATCATAAATAAAATCTTTATATCCTGTGATATACGTCAAAGGTGCACACAGCAGCATAGCAAACTGTCGCTGAGTGATGGACTTGGTTGAAGTCAAACATAACTGTTTTTTTCTTTTCTTGAAGCCAGAACCTTAAACTGAAAGACTTAATCACTTGTCACATAATACATGTGATTCGGAAAAATGTTCCTTGTAATTGTCCGCCTACAGTCGATAGACCCTGTAGTTTATACTTATATAGTTGTGGTAAAGCTGCAATCCATATTGCTTGTTATGTGTGTTAATGGACACTATTTACTACTTAAACAATAAAAACAAAACAATAAAGAATACAATTTAAGAATGGGCTGTTTGTTCTGGAAAAAGGGTCAATAACACATTTACGGCACAATTCTTGTGTTGTGGAGATGTATTGGAACAGTTTTGTGTGTGTGCTAAACACAATACCTGTATACTTCTCAGGATTGTTTGCTGTGTTCATAGATAGCTGAACAGCGTAATAAATTATTATGCACATCCTTGTTAGGAATATATAAAAAAGGCCAGTATCTTCAACAGGCAGTGTTGAGTGATGCACTCTAATGATGGATTCTGATTATCTATAACTGCATGTGCAAACGAGTCTGTCTCTTTGGTGTAGTGGTCGCTGGTTCACGTCCATCCTGTAGCACATACTCCAATATAATTAAAGAAGCACACAACATTTCTTGCTTATCATACAATATATGTATTCCAGATTATTTGACCAAAATCCAATTTAATGCACTGTAGTTGTTGACAAGGGTGTATCTGGTATACTTATTGGTGTAGTTTATTACTCAAGTTACAAAGGGCCTCTAACTTAAATGCAACCTCTGGGATTTGTTTTCTGTTTTTCAGTCCTCCGATTGTAGGCTACACTGCACTCACAATTAAACAAGACCTACAATAAGACGAAATGGAACATTAAGCCTTTTAACTTCATTGGGCAGTGGCAGTGCTAACGGAGGAACCATGCTGGGCAAACATTCTCGCTGCTGGACTTTCTTATGAGGGGGTGATTGCACATTATGCTATGAAAAGCTTTGCTAAACACATGGACATATTCCACCAGAAAATAAGTAGATTAAGAACCCGTACTAGATAACGGCCCACTGGAGAAAAGTAATAATATTAAAATAAATCTGAAAACAGATGAGTTCCTATTTAATAGTTCATTGATTTTCCTTTTAGAGTCATGCCTCCATAGTGATGAAAAATACTCTTTATTTTCATTCACAGTCAAACTCATGCTGTTTTTATTTCCTCACATTGGTGCCTTTTGGAAAAGGGTTACATTAAGGTTTTATGCAATTTGACTGAGCCCCAGCTAAGTTTTTACTGCCTCTTATAAGGTAGGAGGATTTTCAAAAATGGTGATAATCCAAGCATAGCCAAGTTTTTTCCTGTCTCATCAGACAAATATTATTGCATAACAGCTAAAACATACATACAGTGGCCGACAATATAATTCCCTTGTGTTGATTTTGAATTTTAAAATCCTAGGTCCATAATCCATACAAGACATCCAAAGAAGATCATACTAAATCATACAAATGGATACACTGAATGGATATTTAGTCATGAACAAGAATTTTCTTTACTATACATATTGTTGTTCATTTTCATGACTAACAGTAACAAAACATGAATTGTTATTGAGAGTTATGCCATTAAAATATTGTTATTGAGATTTATGCCATAAAAATATTTCGTCTGGTGTTTGGAATCTCAAGCTGTCAATAGTTATATATTGTGTGTATTCAGTGTTTGAATTTCACAAACATTTTGCAGATTTTTGCTACTTATTTTACCTTCACATGTGGACTTGCATTTTATCGCTCGCAAGTCTGTGTGTGTTTATTTCAATGCTGGTGTAACACAAGCTAAATTTGTGGAACGTAACTCCTTCACGTGCTGTTTGTTGAGATGCAAGTGTGAAGTGAAAACAAACATGTGAACTTGGTAATAATGACAGGACAGGCTTTTGGCAGCAGCAGCAGCACATGGCAGTGAAGACAGCATGCCCCCAGCTATACACATCTGGAGATTGCTATCCTGGTCAAGTTAGGAAACTCTCAAAGAAAAATTGAGTTTAAAGAAGAAAAAAAAGAAAATATTGTGAAAGTTCATGTACCCCAAATCATGGCCAATACATGGTACAATATTATGGTATAAAGTAATTGTAGCTAACCAAATAGTTCCATAGAGTTTCATGGGTCATGCAGATCTATTCATTATACAGGTCTTAAAAGTGTAGTTTTGAAAGAAACACATTACAGCAAACATGTATTTTCATTTCGAAACATGATATCTAGTACTACACAAGGTTAAAGAAAACTCTATTTGTGCAATGTATTGCACTTCCTGTGTCAATTCACATGCTTTTACCAGGAATACACGACTGAGGTGAAATGAACCAGGGAGTACAAGTGCAAACAGACAACGCAAGAATAAGGTGTGCAAACTGAGAGATTCCTTTAACCTAAAGTAGTACCAGTTATCATGTTTTAAAATTAAAATACATGTGTGCTATCACATGGGTTTCTTTTAAAACTGCACATTTCAGACATATGTAGCTAATGGAAGGTCAAAATGGCTAAGATTTGTGAAATTATTTTGCTAGCCACTTTAATTGTTGTACATCATTGTGACATAACCAATATTTTTAGAATGGAGAATCCGCAATATGATGATTTATGGAATTGCATTTGAATAGATGATTTAATGATGGATGATAAATTTGTCCAGAGACCTTGTCTGGGTGCTCAAAAGCTACCCACACATTGGCCGGCTAAGAGAAAACATGAACGATATCATGCACCGTAGTGCCGCAGATAAGAAGTGGCACTCAGGGCCACCTCCCCCCAAAAGACGAGGCCGCCAAACCATGAATGGATACAAATAATAATTGATGATTAACGCAATGAGGCGCAGTGGCGCACTACCACCTACCCCCAAAAATATGGGAAAAGGATGAATGAAAAGTGAAGCAGCTAAGACACAGGCCTGCTCCCCAGAGCATGACTGCACTGAGGGATAGAACCCAGCCTCTCCAGCCTGACCACGCACCCTGCAGAATTAAATATGAACTGCTCAGCACTCAGGTAAGGAAAACCCCTACTCACATTACCGTATTACTTCAATTTGGCGTCGCTGCGTTTATTTTATATTGATCAAAATGACTGCGGCCCTTAAACGAGGGCGGCGATTATACGAGGATGGCCTTTATTAATAATACTATGCTTTACAAACGCTGCAATATTTTATAAAATGATTTCAGGCATTTTAGAAAGTGCGCCATGAGAGGCTCTTGTGTGTTTTTGGGGCTTGAATACAGTACATTTACTGACAGTTAACGAGAGCCTATTAGGTGGGAGTTGTGAGGTCAGGGGAGTACTGCACCAGCAAATCAGGAGTGTGTATTGGTTGCTATGGGGCAGGACAAGAAGAGGAGAGAGAACGGTAGTTGAGTGTGATGCAGTTGTTTTTCTTAACGAAAAATATTACCTCTGAATATCGGTTTGATTTCTGTTAAAACTAAAATATATCCTACTCGTTTTTTTTTTTCTCACTGTAATTTACCTGCTTGTTTGTAATCAAGAAACCAAAACTAAATCTTCTCATAGATAGTAAGCAAGTTTTTTTTAATATATATAATTGTACAGGACTGAGTAAAATTCCAATTGAATAAAAAACAAAACAACTAAACCCCCTACAAGAAGATATCTTCAGCTAGCTTTCAGATAGCGCTTAGAGTAACTGGCAAAGCTTTAAATTCCTCTGAGTTTAAGTTTTCACCAAGCTGACCATGAGGTAAACAGACAGCCTTTGTTTTATCCCTTGCTGTGTTGGCACTGAACTATGCTGGGAAAAAAAGGGACTTGAAGGACTGCTGTGCTGTAAGTAGTTCATCTTAGGTTGTTTGTTGGGACTGTACTATAAAATAACATTTGCTTACTAAGGTGGGTGTACATTAGTTTGTATTACATGCTGGATTGAGGCTGCAGTCTCTTCGGGGGTGTCATGTACATAGACAGAGTTGCGCGTTTATTTATTGAGCAGGGGTAGAAAAAAAAAGCCTTTACATTTCTTTATTGAGAGCGGCGTTTATTCGAGGGCGTTGTCTATTAAAAAGCTGATATCTGAGTGAGCTGTTAATTTGTGGGTGGCGTTAACTTCGAGGCGGCGTTAATTTGAAGTAATACAGTATTTTCATTTTTCAATGTGGGGAAACCTCAGGGAATCCATGGCTGAGGGTAGTCCTTGCTCCATGCTCTAAGAAGGTCATCTCCCACTTTGGCCTCACTGTGTGTGACTGAGAGGCCAAAACAAAAGAAGCGACATGATTGAAAGTTTTTATGGTGCTTGGTGATGACGTGTTGGTTAGGGTGGATTCTCCTTTTCAGAAAAGCAACCAAGTTTTCTTTTTTTTTAGTTAACAATTTCACAAGACTACTAAGGTAAAAACTATACAAGTGCATCTGTACTGACATATTGTTTGAGCTTTAAAAAAATTTAAAAAATCATTGTGAACCAGTTTAGTTTTCACCTCATTCCTAAAACAACCTCTGTAAGAATATGTGCCTTACAGTGTATTTTTTCAATGATTTTTTTCAGATATATTGCTCTAATAGCAGACCTAGATATGGTTATAACTGTCAGCATTATTTTTCTTTTTATTATCAGTACCTCTGACCTAAATGACCAGCTTGACAGAAATCCTTTATTTTCTACACATTAAAGGCATTCCCAGTATTTTACTAAGGTTAAATGTTTAATTAATGTCATCTTTAATGATTTAAATTGATGTAAAGATAAAATAAATGGTCAGTTTCTATCTACATAGTATTTAAGAGATGCATTGTCGGAAATGTTTGTTCCTTTTCAAGGAAAATTTAATGAAAGACAGTGTGTACTTCGTTTGTCCCAGCAACTTAAAAAAAAAGTTGCGTGGCAACTCAGTAAATGTAAAGGATATATACACTGCTGTGCAAAAGTCTTAGACACTTTCAGGAGTTACAATATATAGTGGTGTTATGGGCATCAACAATTTCCTCAAAGCCTCCATTAGTGTTTTCCACTATTATAACAACGTTGACTGTACAACTTTTTTTAAATTTCAAAATGTATATGTGACATGACGTTCTGAAGATGGCGTGGGTTGATTCTATGGTAATATAAACCCCAGGCCCAAAATGTCCAAAATCTGGCTAAATGGTCAATTTTCTCAAAACTCAATTGTTGAAATCAGCTTGGAAAAAAATTGAACTATTGATTGTTTTTCTATAAACTTAATATATAATTTTTTTATTGGATTTTTTTTTCATTATTTAATTTCCCTTAAGTATCAGCTGGTCCCCATGGAAATCCGCGGTAACATTACCTACAATCGGCAATGAGAAAAGAGTTTTCTGCAAAATTCTGTGGCAATGACTTTTTAATGAAAAATAGTGTAAATGAGTATAAATAAACAACAAAAAGCAAGTCAGTTAAATGATTTTTTTTTATTATTAAAAAAAAACTCCAGATCAAACATGTTTGCCATATTTTATGGAAATCAAAAACAAAAAACAAAAAAAAAACACATACAATAAAGCACAGTTCACTTTTTTTTACTCTTACAGCACTCGATGTATTCGATGCCATAAAAAAAAAAAAATATATATATATATACAATTCTTTAAAAAAAATTAAACACAGTTATGGCTGAAACATATGACTATTTAATCACATTAGTAATAATATTTGCCTTGCAGAATGAGATTGTAGTGCACTGGGATTCAAATTAGCATTGGTAGGTTTTAAAGATGTGCTTTTACAAATGTGTACTAGGCTTGGGGCATTTTTGTACAAATGTAACAGGGTATTTTTAGAAACATTTGTTGTTCACCAAAATGTTGTAATTTTAAAACGTATCCACATCAAGACAGCACGTAGAAATAGTTTGGAAACTGTGACAAGCGCCAAGTAATCGGATAATATCTAATATAGTTTGCCGCCCCCTGCTTTTTTTGAGCATTCATGTTACTACACCATGTACAAAAAACGTGCGTATTTCCATATATAATTAGAATGACATCTTTCAGGACCTGCAACATAGGGAGAACAAGCAAGGTCCTAATTGTTTTTCTCTGACCTTTCACATAGGAGTAACAGAACAACGCTTTGCTTTGAACTTGAGATTAAACTATGGCATCCTTTTGTATAATAATAATAATAATAATAATAATAATAATAATAATAATAATAATAATAATAATAATACCTTATTTCGTTCTTCACTAGCCACTGTTTGTCTGTCCATGGTCGTTGTCACAGTCTTCTGCTGTTTTAACAGAAGCTATGACAGTGAGTTATTGGTTAAGTTATATTCGGTGATAATTTAGATTGGTTTCCGGAGCTCACCGATGGCCTTAGGAATCTCTCCATGGCTGAACTAAAGCTCGCACTGAAACCCCTCTACACTTCTCATTGTACGAATAGCGTGTATGCGCTCTAGTAACATGTACAGTGATAGTAGGGAGCAAATGTCTGCGTTTTTTTTGTTGTTGCAAAAAGTTGCAATTGCGGAATCCTGGAGGGACTGATTAGCTTCCTAAAATATGCCAATACATTTAGTTTGTTGTTACTGATTCAAGCTGAGGTTTTAGGGTTAGGCTTTGTCTCAATTTAATTCCAGATGTAATACTGTTATAATTGTTAAAGCTTTGGGTTTTGGCATAATAAAGGGCTGTGACCACTTGTATTTTATGTTGGACTATATATATTACAAATCAACACAATTACTATCTTTTAAAGTCATATTAAAACATAGTCAGAGTAACCTTGATACTAAGTAAAACTGACAAACTAAGGGCTTAATAAAGGACATTTCAAAATGTTTCTAATTTTTCTTTTAAAAACATTAATGACTTGAACAAACGAAAATGGTGATCATATTAATTATTTAGCTATTAAAGTCTTGCATATCCTCAGAAAAAAATCTAATTAAGAAAATGTAATTTGACATTTTTAGGTGAGTTCTCAAGTTGTGAAATTAGGGAGATTTGAGCTAAACAGTTAAAAAAAAAACCTGCATGTCAGGAAAGATTATTATCAAGGGGTGCAAATTATTCCTTTCAGACTCATACTGATTCGATGACCTTTATAAATGGGTCCTTATGGCAGCAAGAATTCCACAGTGATAACAGACATGCTAAATAAATCATTTTTTCTCCAATAATGACACTTCAAGTATCAAAGGACATTGCATTTATAAAAGTGCTCCACAGATGTGCCCCATTCATTCACCTCAGCATGTTTTGAACCCCTGCTTCTTGTGTAAAAAGTATTACGTATATTTAAGAAACTGTAAAAATAAATACTGTCCAGATTTATGTGCATGAAACAACATGTCAGATCCTCACTTTATTCCGATGACAAATGTCGTCAGCAAGTAACATCAGACACAATAGATAGAGCTAATATCTGGGGATGCTTGTAAAGAAACAGTTCTGTCTCAAATGTCCGACTATATCCTGGACATCCATCATAAATAAATAACTGTGGGAAGGGGAAAATGGTCCACGCTGTTGCAATTATGTAATATTTCTTTCTATATCTTTCCACAATACAAAACCCCTGTGTGGTGTATTTAAGAACAATGCTCCCCAGAATGTATCTTAAAGTAATATTTACACCACATATTCAATTTTAAATGGGATATAGCAGGTATCTCCCACACATAAGATAGTTTACCATTAGACATGGCATTTGAAGAGATACACTTTTCTTATAAAATTCCTCTGTGAAGTAATTCTGTTTAGATATTTACATAACCAGCTCGTGAACCTTTTCATGATGTGCTGTGTAGGCGTGTAACTAAACCAAATGAATCATGGCATATTAAGTTATTAATTATTTGTATTTTAATAAAAAAAGGATTAATCCCCCTTAGGATTTGTGTTTTTTATTATTTCTGGTGTAAACCAGTAATGTTACACCCACCAGTGTATAGTGTGTGTCACAACATATTTTGAAGCACTTTAACGGATCTAGTTGAAATTCTTAAGCATGGCTGTATAATAAATAGGCTATGTGCATTATACTATTAGTACTAGGGTCGTACATAAAAAGAGATCCTGGTGCCTGTTACAACAACCATCAATACAAATGAGAAAGAAACTGAGCTAATGTTCACAATGTCCCTGTATTTCAGTATATTGTAATACAATATATGCTGCAGTATCTCATTTACAAAGTAATCCATCATGAATGATAATTTTGACTTTTTACTCAAGGTTTTATTGAGATGGGAAATCAGTAAACAGTACCTTTATTGCTAAACATTAAGTCATTATTTACCTTCTTAATAAGTTTTCGGTTTCTTAAAGCTAGAGGTGGTAGTGCCCTCTAATGGGGGTTTTGATTGGTTGATGGGAGTTCTGAGCTTTTTACTCAGTAAATACAGGTATCAGTGAATGAAAAAGTCAGTCCACCCCAGAGGTCCATTTAAGTTACACTGAATGTTGCAATGTCTGGTATTTGATCCTGTATTATGAATCAACTCAAGAGAAAATCTCGTGTCCCAAGATTTGAACACATACATTACAACTGAAAGAGCCCTGTCCACATTAAAGTGATAAGACAGACCTGTTACGTACAATTAAATTCTGTCAAAGAGTTGTAACTGGGTTGTTTTTATTTCTTTATTTATTAAAATGTTTATTTTTATTTTTTGAAAGTGGTCATTGACAGGAAAGAGGTGTTAATTGAGTTAATAGAGGTGATGGTTGTAGGCCTTGATTCCTTTATGCGTCTTATCTACAACTGTGTTTTACTCCAATATCCTAAATGCCAGATGTGATAACACTTAATGGGGCCCTTCTCATCTAAAATGCAGATGTGTTTGCTACAAAGGAATGCCTTGCTTTATGAAGGACAGTTGTCTTGCTGTTGAGGACACACTCCTTGAAAACTAGCTTGTGTATAGTTTATGATTTAAGATGTATTTGGCATCATTAGAATAAAGGTGTACTCATCGTTGTTCCTAGGGAGAAACGTGTTCAGAATCTGTCAGCCTGGTTACCATGCTTTCCTGGCTTTTCTTGGACTGCAAATGTCTAAATGCTGGCAACTATTTCACTTCAAATGGTTCATTAACAGGCTGTTTAGTATTAAAGCATGCATCTGCATTCATAAATATGGATTTTAATTAGACATGTGGCTGGTAATGGTTTAAGCTGTTGAAATGTCAAGCATTTTGGTGGGTTTTAATAATTCACCAGCCATATGCTGACAATATAGTTTATTGCTGCTTTTTGAAAAAGAATGCAGCGTTCAACAAAACATGTGAATGCCCACCCATCTTACATAAGTGGATGTCATTTATTTTCCTTCTTTTGTGTGCTATAGTGCTTAGATATGGCAGAAGTTAAAGGCCAGAGGGGAGCACCTTCACTGAGGTAAGAAGATTCAGTTGTCCCGCTTATTTAAGTATGCACTGATTTTTCGAGAAAGACAGACAGTTGTGATAAATAATAAGGGAGGTAGTGATGTGAAACACAGTTCATTAAAGACATAGTAGAATTAGGAGAACCCAATTCAGTCTGGACCGAATACAAGTTTGGCCCTCCCAGTCGTCCAAACCTGTATTAACCCTTTAAGGACCAAGCATTTTTCAATGGGATGTTCCCCCAGGACCAGAGTTTTTTTTGGCTGTAGTTGACTATAAAAAAATCATTTTTTTTTACAGTAGCATCTTGGAATTATATATTTTTGTTTTTTAAAGTTAAGTATTTTATTGTTATTATTTGTTTATTTAGCAGACGCCTTTTATCCAAGGCGATTTACAGAGACTAGGGTGTGTGAACTATGCATCAGATGCAGAGTCACCCGAAAAATGGAGCACAAGGAGGTTAAGTGACTTGCTCAGGGTCACACAATGAGTCCGTGGCTGAGGTGGGATTTGAACCAGGGACCTCTTGGTTACAAGCCCTTTTCTTTAACCACTGGACCACACAGCCTCCTGAGATACATGTATAAAAGGGTGTTATTCTATGACCCAAGGGACCTTACAATACTTGAAAGTTTTGTTGAAAAAATATTGATGTCTGGGCAAATTACAAGACATTGTTTCACCTGAGTGATTGCAATGACAATTTGTAGGGTCTTTATAAGCATAATGGACACTACTCTCTATTATTTTCTAAAAATAAATATTTATAAATAAAATCATAGTTCTTCATTTAATTATTATCAGTAAGGAAAAAAAAAACATTTAGTTCATGAAATATTATCTGCTTATATCCATTCGTTTCTTGATATTTATAAATATTGATATATGTTGAAATATTTTGACATTTATAAAGACGAGACAGAATAAATTTTGTAACATAACTATAATTCAAATGCATCAGATTTATAGTGTGTTCACATTTTTTCATAGCTGTAAACAAGTTCTTGTGTCATGTTTTGTTTCTGTCTGCTGCTGAAAATGTTTCCGCCCTTTAAAAATTAAATGCCCTTCTGTGATAAAGAGAGAAAATATTGAAACTGTAAATCTCCCTCCCGACCAGAAAGGGTGCTGTGTAAGATTGGTAGTACACTTCCCCATAGACGGGTAGACTCGACGGTGGGTGGAAACAGGAAGTCGGCCATCTTGGAGGAAGCACGTAGCTGCACGTACTCGAAACGATTCTGCAATGCGATCAGCTGTGGGCCAGGCAGTGATTGGTTACAATGGGTTGCCGAGCTGATTGCAGGGAGGAGTTAGGTAGTACAAAGGAGACGCAGCTTTGTGAGTACGGCCCCTTGCACTGAAAACATAACATACGGCCGGAGCCTGTACTGTTTGATGTTTTGTTACGTGTTGTTTTGTGTTTCATAGGAGAGTGTCCAGGAGCTGTTGCTACAGAGCCATCACTTATCACTGAGCACTCCCTTTCACGGCACAACACACTCACGCACCACGACCCCCGGAGTTCAGCATGCACACTTTCGTGCACAGAGGATGTTGGACGTGACAGAGTCCATTATTTTTATTATTGTTATTATTTGTTTGGGTCTGCAAGCCCGCCGTGTACCCCTCGATACCATCGTTGGTAGAAGGGCGGCTTCTTTTGTTAATTATTAAATAAAACGTGGATCGTTTGGGAGAAATTCTTGTCTGGACTGTCACTTTGTTCCACACACCACTCACACCTGACAATACCATCTCAGTGACATCACACAAAAATGATATGTGTTAACAAGCTGTGCTGCAAAGTATGGTGGCCCTGTAAGTCAAAGAAACAAAGTGTGTTTTTTATCGTGTTTACCCGATCACGGGCCCAGAATGACACTTCAGTATGATCTTCAGTACTTCAGTAAGGGTTAAGAAACAGAACTTGAAATTTAATTTAAAACCACCCAAACTCTGGGTTATGCATGGGTTGACTTGGGGAATGCTCAGCAGGACTAAAAAGCGTTTTATGAAAAGTCCATTTGTATGATAATCGCCAGCTCTGCAGAAGAAGGCACTGCAAATGGTAAACAACCCAGTGAAATGGTATACTGACCATTTGCATCGTAAGGTCACAAGTGCAAATGCTGGTCATGCCTGTCTGACTTAAATCTAAATACGCCCTTGCGATGCGGGAGAGCTTCTGGATCTTGATTGAGCTCAGCAGGCTCTCTTCACCTTTCAGCAATTGGGTTGAGAATGGCTCTCCAGGGAACAAGTGAGAATAGGAAAAAAAAATAAAAAAACAGACTTACATTGTCATGATCACAGATATATGTGATCTTGTAGTTTTTAAGAGAGGGAGCCAGAGCATTGAAGAGTATCTCCTGAAGGAATAGTGTGTGGGCTTTAGCTGTAGCAGACAGGGAAAGAGAGAATTAGCTTTGAGCCAGCTTTTGCCTAATTAGAGGTCCTCAACTGTATTAACCAAAATAGCTGAATGTGTTCAAGTAACAAATCTGTCGAAAGCAGGATAAACAATAGGATAAACAATTGTTGTTTGTGAAACTTGGGTGCTACCGTATTCCTTCGAATTTAAGACACAATTTTTAAACAAACTTTTTTATTCTCAAAAATGGCCTGCGTCTGAAATTCAAGTATAGTGATGTGTGTATTAAAATTGGCAACAAAAACGTGACTGCCCGAATACACAAACAGGAATGTGACTGACTGCCTGAGAAAAGACAAACAAAATCATCCTGACATACAGGCAGCCATTTTCAAGGAAGTGTCATTAGCATCCTGAGGAATTTGAAGAGACGCTTTTACAATTTCAGTGTTTCATTATTAAGCTCTGTTCTAACAATTAGTGCCAGTTTTGACAGATCGGAAATGCTGATAGACCCCCGTATTTTTCAACATGCCAAGCAAACCACAGCTCACAAAAAGGGAGAAAAACAGGTGCGAGTAATCACAAATGGAAATGAGAAGCAGCACAGAGCTAATGCTCTGTGTGACAGCAGACCGCCACAAACCTTCCTTATGTGCATAATTGAGGGTGTATCTTTGTAAATGCATATTTATTTGATGTTTTATTTTTTCCTCAAATTGAGGGTGGAAAATTTGGGCTACGTCTTAAATTCAAAGGAATAGGGTTTTTATTACAAATAGTCATCCATCTGAAACTCATTAGAAAGAAGGAGCTTTAGTATTTTGCCACACCCCTTTATTTGTTACTGTACTTTTAGTTTACAAAACTTCCATAAATCTTCTTGTAATACACCAGTTAAAGAAATCTCTGATTGCATGCCTTGATTTCAGATGGTGGTGCACTTCCTTGGCCCCTTCAATGGCTGGTTTCCAGTCATTAACCAACCAGCAGCTGCTCCAAATGTGCCTTTAACGGCAGGATTTATTGAGAATCATCCTTATGAGTTGAGGTTTCGTTTTTTGCCAAATGTTTCATCAGAGAAGAATATTGTTAAAATGTGAATGTAATATATTTTATGTCACAGTGACAGATTAATGATAGCTTCCTAGGAGTGCACAAAATACTTTATTTTACCAGAAATGACTCACACAGGGTTAGTTACATGTAGACTAGGACTAAATATCCTCTTGTCTTCTATATTTACCCTTGTATTACAAATTGTATTAAAGGGTTTGTGACCAATGCATATCTCTGCTATTGTAACAGGCATGTAAAGTCAACTTAGATATATTTTAAAATAAATTGTTTAACCTATTTTTGTAGAAAAAAAATTGGGGATACAGTTGCCTTGTATTAAGTTCTGATTCACGGTTCTATTGTCTGTCATACATTCATTTTTTTTTTTTAATGTGCAACATGTACATCAAGTAAGCTGCATACAGTACTGTATGTATGAACAGTTAAAACTATAAAAGTATGTAAACAGTTACATATATTTGCTGTTGATTATATAATGTCAAATTGTATTTTACAACTGGGATATAAACAATGCCAACACTGTTTAATTTTACTCCAGGGTCGACTTTCGAGCATGTCTAAAAGTAAAAGAACACTGACTTTAATAAGCATACAATGCAATTTTACAGTTCATAAAACAGTGAAATGTAATCCCAGTCAGGGAGATTTATTAAATCTAGTTCTGCAAAATTGTGTGTGGGCTGGGAAAACAACTGTAAATTAAGGCAAAATGGTTTCAGGGTAATATATTTTATTAGTTGACATAGGGGAGAAGCAGCTTTTAAACCATATTGCTTTAATTTCATTTGGTGACATAATTGTCTTTAATGAGAAATTTACAGGGAGAAATGGACACGTTGTATATTAGTGTACCTGTCAGTAACCCTTTTTGTTTTACAGTTGTAAAGGCTGGGGTACAGGGCTGTTGTTTATTTCCCTGGGAAAAATCAAGACGTGTTTTTTGTTATGGTTAACTATTATTTTTGTTTTTACAGTTAGGGCTTTAAGGAAAAACAGATGAGATGCAAAGGGAACAGGACATACTGTTGAGGCTACACAATGTATTTGATTTAGTGAGTTTATTCAGGATTGCATCATTGACATTCTCTCTTTAAATGAAACATGGCTTGGACCGAATGACAATGTTCCCCTGATTGAGGCTTCTCCACCTAACTATTCTTTTTTCCAGAAAGCTCGCTCTACTGGGCGTGGAGGTGGACTTGCTTCTGTTTTCTGTAGTGAAGTTAGAATCAAACAAGAAACTGTTGAAGGTTATTCGCCTTTTGAAGTTTTAACCTTGACATTAAACAGTCCATTACCTGTTCATATTGTAATTATTTATCGACCACTTAAGTCAAACCCACTATTTCTGACTGAATGGGGATCTGAGTTTGGGGATCTGCTATCTATATTGACAGTCAAATATGATAGGATTCTTTTATTGGGTGATTTTAACCTTCATGTTGACATTGATTCTGATTCTAACTCTTTGGAATTTTTGAGGCTACTGTATCCCTTAGATTATATCCTGCATGTCAAAGGTCCTGCGCATAATCGTGGCCGTACTTTAGATCTGGTAATTTCTCGTGGTTTAGCTGTTAAGAACGTCATAACCCTAGATCTTACTGTTTCTGATCATCTTGACATTCTTTTTGAAGTGAATCTGCCAGTATCTATAAAGACTGTGGATCGTACATTTAAATCCCAGGTAATTAATTCTTCAACTGCTGTTAAGCTTTCTGATGTCTTGAGCTCATCAGTAGATGAGCTGGTTAATACCTACACCACCTTGACTGGTATCTTAGATACTGTAGAGCCAATCAAAACTCTGAGAGTGGCTTTTAATGATACAACTCGTAAATATGAGGGTCGTAAACTAGAACGGAGATGGCAGGAATCTAAATTGCATGTTCATTACATCGCATGGAAGGGCCTCCTGGTTAAATATAGGAAGGCTTTGACATTGGCTAGATCATCATATGACTCTAATTTAATTGAAACAAATAAAAATAATCCTAGACTTTTTTTGCTACCCTAGATAAATTAATTAAGCCTTCCCCTAATAGTCCTACCCTTGACATTGGCTCCTCTCACAGCTGCAATGACTTCTTACATTTCTTTAAAAATAAAATACTAGACATCAGAAATGAGATTCCACAGACATCTTCTATTAAGGAGGACTCCGGCAGAATTTTACTAGCTACACCTATTAAGGCTACTATGGGAGCTTTTTCTTTGATTACTTTACAGGAACTGACAAAGCTAGTTTGACATATGAGAGCTACTACATGCTCTCTTGATCCTATTCCTACAAAACTACTGAAAGATATTCTTGGTGTTATTAATACTCACATTTTAAAAATTATAAATGGTTCACTTTCCTCCGGTATAATTCCCTCAGCACTTAAGGTAGCTGTGGTAAAGCCTATGCTTAAGAAACACAATTTGGACCCTAAAGTCCTCAATAACTATAGGCCAATCTCCAACCTACTATTCTTAGATAAGGTTCTAGAAAGCGTTGTTGCAATTGAATTACAAAAATGTCTGACTCTTAATGGTATATTCGAGAAGTTTCAGTCTGGTTTTCATGCTGCACATAGCACCGAGATGGCCTTTGTTCCAGTTGTGAACAATCTGCTGACAAACTCTGACTCGGGCTTTCCATCAGTATTAATTCTTCTTGATCTAAGTACTGCCGGAGATACTATAAACCATTTCATCCTACTGAATCGTCTTGAAAGCACTGTCTGGCCTTGTCCTATCCTGGTTCAAATCTTATCTTTCTGATAGGTTTCAGTTTGTCTCTTGGGGAGGTAAAATCGGCATTATCAGAAGTTGTCTGTGGTGTTCCACAGGACTCCATTTTAGGTCCCTTGCTGTTTTCATTATATATGCTACCATTAAGTGACATTATCCGCAGATGCGGAGTGAACTTCCATTGCTATGCTGATGATACCCAGCTATATTTGTCCCTAAAGCCAGGAATTTCTTCTGGCTGGGTGTTATTAGCTATTAGTGTGACATGCTATAGAAATGTATTGTGGTTTGTTCTTCTTTTTTTCTGCTATGTACTGTACAGTGCTTTGCGATAAATGCAATATATAAATAAATAAATAAATAATCTATCTGAGAGACCTCAAATGATTCATACAAAACAAAGAAAGAGCGAGCCGCTATCAAATCACAAATGTTGTGGTAAAAACTGGAAGGGGCTAGACTTGAGTATGAATTAAATACTGTAGAGGGGGGCTGATAAGGTATTGCCATATTACATACATACAGTAGTTTAGCCCACCAACTGACATTAATAAAGTAAGTATGTACACAAGTGCTGCCAAAACTGGACAGTCCTTGACAATTATATTAGTAGAAACAATCAAATGTAATAAGTGATATTTGATGTAGTACTAAATCTGTAAAAGTAAGTTATCAAACAAAACACAATGAAAACCAAGTCGTCGACAAGTTAACAGTTTGAACTGGGAGATCTCCATTAAGTGTTTAAATCCCTTTATTCACTATGGCTAGAAGGTCCACTTGATAAAAATAGAACATTGATTTGTGCCGGCAGAGAACCTGTGATTGTCTTTATCTGGGCTTTACTTGAGAACACCAATAAACAGCTTTCTGCTCATGCTCAACAGACAACCCATTGTTATTCCTGACAGCATCTTCACTAAAATACTTCACAATATTATCAGTGTTGTGTACATGGGGCTTTAGCATCATTAATAGCAGTAACCCGATATCTGCATTTTTTTTCAGTTTTGTGCTGGGTCTGTAAGGTGTTTTTAGACTGCTGCCACCAAATGTGAAATATCTTCCCTGTTCAAGGTTTGTTTGTGTCCTTTTAAAGCAGACACAGACACAGACACAGAACGGTACTTTTATAAACCACTTTCGTGACATTTTTATTATTTACAGAAATAAAAGAAAAATCTAAATGAAATCTAACTCCCACATGGAGTACTAAACCATACTTTTTCACTTCAATGTCCCTTTCAATTCGAAGACCACCAAAAGCATACTTATGGGATATGCCTGCCTATTTGTAGGTATTACTGAGCTCTTTATATCAGAACTGCCGATAGGCCCCTTCCTGGGGTGACGTCCTCGGTCTCGCCTACCGAGGGATCAAAACAGTCAACCCACGGAAGCCATTCCTCTTTTTGCCCCTCAAGACTGTAAGGTAAGACCTTCTGTGTTGATACTGAGTGTATGCTAAAATAACTTTTCCGTATTGATTTAAAGGAGTGAGTGTGTGTGTCTTTTCAGCCTACACTCTTGTGGAGAATGGCCATGTTTTTTCTCCACCAGGGATGCGTTGTTACCTGCCCCACTGCAGAGTAGACCTTGCCAGCTGCCTCAGTCCACCCACCCTGATGTGTTTCTGCCCCTGTTGTTTTTCAATTCGCCCACCAAGGTTTTAGCCTGTGTGTCTCCCTGGTTTATGCTACGTGCTGAGCAGGTGTGTGACTACACACGGTCAGGGCGGGAACCGCTGCTTTAGCTGTCCCCCGGTGCTTCGGTACCTCAGGTCACGCTCAGCCCTTGGTATTTGTTGCACACGGTGAATACGGTACCTGGTGCCCACGGTGCTCGGTGCGCACAGTACTTCGTGCCTCGGTGTGCGTAGTGCCTCAGTGCACGCGGTGCTCGGTGCATGTGGTGCACATGGTGCCCGGTGCTCAGTGCTCTTGGTGCAGGCAAGGGACATAATGAACCTCAAGGTGCAGATGTCCGAGGTCCTGGAGCCCTTGACAAGGCAGCAGGCACCTGTGGCTCCGGCTGCAGCCGCAGCTATCGCCCGCCCCAGTACCAGCCACTGTCTCCCCCAGGGGGGATCAGGGTGAATGGGAAGCGTCATCACAGATGAGAGGATGACATGCTATCGATAGCGGCCTCCTGGGGTGAGGACTCCTTCCCCATTGAGATGGAGGAAGGAGAGGAGCCTACGTTGGCACTGATGGGACATGCTGGAACCTTCTTGCAGGTCTCCTGGAAAGCAGCGGCCAAGCCACGCCAGTCCATGTTCTGGATGCAGGCTGTAGCTCCCTGCCAGCAACCATTCCCAGCTTTTTCTGATTTTGTGGAGGAGGTACTCTCCTCTTGGGATTGTCCGGCCTTGGCGCCAAGTGTGCTGAAACAAGCCTCTCAGCTTGCTTCTTTAGAGGACTCAGAGAAGCTGGGCTTGGCAGGTTTTCCCCTGGTCAACTCCAACATTGCAGCCTTAGTCAAGGCCCCACCGGTGGGGGGTTTCCCCAAGGACCCTGTGTGCCCAAACCAACAGTGCATGGTTACGGAGACACACTTGAGGAGGGCATATGTAGCGGAGGCACAGGTAACCTGCTTAACTAACACAGCCGGAGCCTGGCAAGTCTGGTGGTAGCTCACAGACAGCGAGGCAAGTCTGGTGGTAGCTCACAGACAGCTATGGCTGTCACAGGCGAGTCCCAGACGCAGACATGGCGGTGCTACTAGATGTGCCGATATCCCCGGGGCATACCTTTGGGCCAGCTGTGGAGGAGATCTTGCAGCGCTCCCACTGTGAACGTGAGGTGTCCTTGCAAGTGGCTGCGCTACTCCCTCTCCATGCTCCGGCGCGGGGCAGGTCGAGCCGTTGGCAACCTCCCCACGCACGATCCATTACCAGGACGGTTCCGGTCCCCACGGCTCCTCGGGGTAATCTGAGGCGCCGCCTACAGGCCACCATGGTAGCAGGCAACCGGGCCCCGCCGCAAGGCTGGGGGAACGCAGGGCGTTGGGCGCCTACGCAACAGCACTCTAGGTGGCAGTTCCAGGGTGTCCTAGGCCGTAGACAGCCTCCTCAGCGTACCCCCGTCCAAGCCTCAGCAGCCCCAGCAGGGCCCTGAGGGCTTGCGGTCTCAGACCCCCTTTTCCACACACCAGCTGCAATACTGGCGCACTTGCACCTCAGACACCTGGATGCTCGCCACCGTGCACAACGGTTACGCACTACAGTTTTGCATGGGGTCTCCTCCCTTCCGAGGGGTCACGATTACATCCGTGACAGACCCTCTTCAGGTCTCGGTACTTCGACAGGTAGTGGCTGTCTTGCTGCGCAAGCGAGTCATTCATCTTGCAAACCCCATCTCCTGCGGTTGCAGGGGATCAGAGTACTAAACTACCTCGACAACTGGTTGATTTGTTCCTGCTCGCGAGAAGGAGCAGTGGCACCACACGGCGATTATGATGGAGCATCTGGTGAGGCTGGGCCTCACCATCAATGATGCAGCCAGCTTACACCGGTGCAGTGCCCGATGTACTTGGGGCTCTGGCTGGACTCCAGTACGATGCGAGCATGACAGGGTCGGATGACAGGGTGGCAGCTATTCAAGATTGCCTCTCCCGCTTTCGACAGGGATCGGAATTTACCTTGGTGTTGTGTTGTGTTAAACATAATGCAATTGTGTATGTAAGTAGATATGATCTCCTGCTCCTTGCACTGTTCTGGCAAGTGCCTACTAAGAACCACCTTCTGCCAAAGGCATTTTTTAACACACTGCTCTGTCTCCAATATCATTCCAGCCTTTGGCTGCCATTTTCCATTCTGTCACTTGAATGACAGGCCAGAGTTTTGCAGGTGATTAACAGCATTGTTCCTGGGCTGTGGAATGACTGACAGGCCCGTAACGTTGGTATAAACATGGCTCACAGCACATTTACTGATGCAAACAGGCTAAAAGTGCCTGCATGTTCCACAGTGCACTCACCTTTCCCCTGAAATCCCCAAACTGAAATGTAATGGTTGTTTTGTTTTCTTGCTCCTTTCCATTTAAGGTTCAGTTGCTTGCTATTTTTCCTTTGCTATTATTATATATATATATATATATATATATATATATATATATATATATATATATATATATATATATATATATATATGTGTGTGTATAATAATTACTATCAATTGTGAACCCTTGCTTTCAATGTAATTGATGATATGCTGTCTTTCTGATACTGTGCATTGCTGGATGGTAGGAAAGAAAAGGAGTCCAAAGCTGTTAGTCCTCAGATTAATGGTGGCTCTTTCAATTTGGGAGGAATAATTAATGACTTTCATTGCTGGATTATCTCTCTCAGTGAAGAGCCTCTGCAGGGAAGGTTTTTGGCAGGGACCCACTAAAAAGAGTGTGACTTGAAGCAATACTGAAATATAAAATCATATGAACCCTTTTTTCTCACAGGGGAGATTATTCTACCTTATTATCAATGTGCACTTATATCTCCTCTTCAAAGGAGCCAGCAAAGTGACATTGCCTTTATGCAACATCTGTTATTTCTTAGGTGGTACCGGTAATCTTCTTTTTTTTAATCTGTAAACATCGCAAGCAGTATCCAAGAAGTATGAGCACTCTGGTAAATGTAGTGCAGCAATGCATTGGCCTGCATGTAATTGCTTTCTAACAACAGGGCTACATTTTTAAAGACTAAAACCATATCTGGACAGTTTTTTTTCCTTTGCGTTTACTTTGAGTGCTGTACACCACGGTACTTATAAAGGGCACAGTTAAAGCTAATTCAGTATTCCTGATTACCAATAACAATGAAAAACAAATTACTGTAAGTGCTACATTTTCAGACCTGGGTTAAAAAGCTTTTTATATTTACCTCATAACAAAATACAAAGCACCCTATATTTTTTCATTGTATTGCAGTGAGAAGACATTGCTTAATTAATTTAATAAGGTCAAATATTACGTTATAGAATCACACTTTCTATAATTAACCCTTTTTATACTTTCCTTTACATGTTAAAGTACATTATTCATATTGCATGTCCCTTAACCTGGTTTATATAACCCTACTTGATAAAGAAAAGTGGGAAATCAAGGTGATTATCTTAGTGTTGCATATATGTTATACATTTATAAATTCCCTCGACTGCTGTGGTACACCAGGATATTTTACACTTGGGAACAGCTTGCCTAATGACTGCCGCTGGAATTGCACTGATTTTTATGGCCCCCGTAGGTGTGCTTTTAATATTACAAACAAGCCATCATACAGTTGTTTTCATTGTTTTACAATCATCCTAGATTCACTGTAATTGGATCTTAGAAGTGCACAAGCTGAGCCTTCCAGTCCTGGTTGCCAGGGTTTCTTTTTGACAGTGTGTGGTGTGGTTGTTTAACACTGTGCACAGGAGCATTGTGTGCACCCTGACTCTCATGGGGTTGTGTCATTTCTTTTTCAGACTGATGCAGCTTTAATGTACGATGCAGTTCATGTGGTGGCTGTGGCCGTCCAGCAGTCTCAGCAGATAACTGTCAGTTCGTTACAGTGCAACCGGCACAAGCCCTGGCGCTTCGGGAACCGGTTCATGGGTCTCATTAAAGAGGTACGCTGCCAGCAACAATAATAATAAGAATACAGTTTATTTTATCTTTTCATCAGTTGTATTACCTGGAAAATAATCATGCCTAACATGGCACTGACCTTTGGATTATATATATATATATATATATATATATATATATATATATATATATATATATATATATATATATATATTACACATTGCTTTTATTGATATTCCATCACAGAACCACCAATAGTAATTAGTGACATTGTTGGAATAAGAATTAAAAAAGCATGGCGTGGGATTCATTATTAGCAAAACTCACTATGCAGTGTATTTCCCCCAGCCCTCCAACAGCACAACTGTGCGTTGAAGATCTGACATCTCTCAGTATTCACATCCACAGCTGAAGTCCCCTGCTGAGACCTGAACTCAGGGCACTTCAGTGCAGAGGATTTTGACACATTAAAGCTCAGTGCTTCAGTGCATTGTGCTACCATACCCACAGAGGTAATAATCTTAAATCTTGATTCGTCATACTTTTAAAGGTCTGATTTCTAGCACTTGTTGACATGTGGGTCTCTGTACCACAACTGTTTTGAGACTGCAAGCTGGCTACAGCACTGCCCTCAAAGCCTAACTAGTTCATTATTGAACTGTCATAACCAAAACCATTTATGCTTACCATGCCCCAATCAATCTGTTAAATACCATGTCTTTATAGTGCTGTGCAACCAGGATAGTGAATACAAAACAGTACAAAGGTATATATGAGAACAAAGTTTAAGGCCATCTGCTAAACATGACCCCTTTGAAGTAATATAGGATAAACCATTGATTTTATATTAGAAAGAGCCAGTGCATAGCAATGTATTGGCAGAAACGATCCAAAGAGGCAGATCACTAGATGCCATTGGTCTTTTCTGTGAAGACACTTTGACTGATCTAGCCTATGATATTTACTAGCCATGTTTCAGCTCAACTGGGAGATTTTCTTTGTTTTCTTTTTCCCCCACTTCTTGGGTTTACAACAACAAAGGAATTATTTTGTCTCTACAACCAATGAAAAGAACACAAAACAATAACTGTGAAAAACACTATCAAAACAAAGATGACGGTAACCACTCACACAATAAGTACAGCTATTTTCCTCACTATACTTGTTTTATTTTCCTACTACAACCTTCACAATATGTTCAGTCACCCACTCCTTTCAGCAAAATGGCCTCCAAATCTGTCTGCACAAACTTTTTCTATCCTCCCACCTGATCACTGATTAATTGGATTCCCCACCTTTCCTGATGAAAGCATGGCATTTCTGGAATTTACAATTACAGTTTCCCAATTAACAAATTAACCTGACCACATTCCTTTTTAACCTGTTACTTGCACTCTTTTATCAGCCTTCTGCATTTCTTTCTCAGGTTCTTAACAGCAGGCAGGCAGGCAGGCATTGTTCCTGGTCCACTTTGTTTACCATGCAATAACCACAGCCTGCCCTACTGTTACAGCACCTTAGCACTAACTTAACCAAAAGGAGATGCTCCTTGCACACTACATACATGAATATTGTTATGTTAATGAGAGCTGTATTTAAACAAAGTAGGATAAACTCTAGGGATCTTACAACATTAAATATTTGTGGTTTTGGAGACCTACAGCAGTAGCCATTGTTAGAATAAACTACTGTACATACTAATTGGGCACTCAACTCAACACTCAGAATTCCAAATTGCAGCAATGTTTTGCCCCTCTCCAACACCTGCTAGAAGTGACTATAGTGAATTAGAAGTAATGAGTCCAGCAGACCATGCTTTTTAAATTACTGTAGCTCAATTGTTTTCAGTGGTTGTTTGTTTGCAATACACTACTTATAATATACACTTTCACAAATACATGTTTGCTTTTCTACTCATTTACCCATGTCTGCACATGTCAGATTAATTCCATATACTTTGACATTGATAATGAGGTGTTTGTGTTTTTCTTAGTATTTTTTTTTAAATTTTATTTTATTTTTTAATATCATTTGTAAGTGCCATTTCCAACTGGATGTACTGTATATGGGCCTTTTGAGGAAGGGGGAAAACTTCCAACGCATAGCTAAGGGGCGCAAACTGCCTTTGCCCTATAATGTGACATGCGTTGCCACGTCCTTTTCCATCTGCGTTCGTGCCATAATTTTGGGGCGTGGCCTCGTTACATGTTAGTTTTGGGCAAAAAACACAGGCGCAGCCGATTCCATTACGAAAGGGGAACAACAATAACAAACGGTGAAGAAGGAGGAAGTGAGCGAGAGTACTTCAAACTATGTTCTAATTGATATATATTTATTTTGTAATTAAAATACACAATAAAATATTGTATATATGTGAACCATAGTGTTGAACATGGCTCCATTAATAACTTTAGGGCTGCTCTGAAAACTACAGTATTTGAATATACACGTGATCATTTGCTGTGTGGAGTGTTACGGAATAAGATCTCACACTAACGCTGTTAGTGTAGGAGGCTGTGTGGTCAGTGGTTAAAGAAACGGGCTTGTAACCAGAAGGTCCCTGGTTCAAAATCCCACCTCAGCCACTGACTCATTGTGTGACCCTGAGCAAGTCACTTAACCTCCTTGTGCTCCGTCTTTCGGGTGAGACGTAATTGTAAGTGACTCTGCAGCTGATGCATAATTCACACACCCTAGTCTCTTATCCAAGTCGCCTTGGATAAAGGCGTCTGCTAAATAAACAAATAATAATAACGCAATAAATATTTTTTTTTCTTTATGGTGCTAATGAGCTTCCGTATATATTTGGGTCATTGAGCAATTTACTCTCCAATTTAAACACTATGTGAGTGAAATGTATTTTGGGTGAGTAAAATTCAACACTACCTTAAAGTCATGAGTACAAGAAATGCCTGTACATACTTATGCTAACTTATGGGGTATGCATTAACTACAGCCTTACATTTTAACTGTAATGTTACTTTGAACTACTGTACAAAAACGACAGTTATGCTTATTTGCTTTATTGGCCACAAACGACGTGACTGTGAAGCAAATACACACAGAAACAGATAACGTTCTTTTAATTCCAATGCTGCAGATGGAATACTTAACAAAAGGCCTGCTTGCACATACTATATATTTATAATATTTTTAAAGCAGTTTACAGTGTACTGCTCTACTGCAAATAAAGAAACAATAATATTGTTTTCCTTATTGACCACCTTGCTATAGCAATATAAAGCATCCCGACTCTCTCCAAACACAGAATATTGTATTTATTATACCGATTTAACTTCAAACAGTTGACAGACAGGTAAATTGGTAGGTTCGTTTGAGGGGGGCTAAAATGGCGCCAAATAATCCAGCCTATCCGTCACAAACACGCATTGCACGTTTTTCTTTTATATATATATATACATTAATGAAACGTATTGGTCAAGTGTCTCTGCCACTTCCCAAATCCATTCTCTAGCTAACGCATGCAGTATATTCACAATTGACCATTGAGATGCCAGGAACCAACAAAGTACATTAACCTTGATATAACACCGGTTAACTCACGATGTACAGCAAAATTGCCATGCTTATTCTTTACGCATTACTTTTAAATATCAGACGGAAAACACTCAATATGCAGCTTATCTGGAGCGCTGTATATCTGTATTCACACACATCCCCTTTTAAAGACCTATTAAATATATTTTTTTACTGTTAAGTATTTCTCCAAATGAGTATAAATGACTGAAGGGAATCATCCTGCAGTGCGTTCCTGGAGTCATAAACTTTAGTGCTGATCTAAATATTTCTTAAATGTTATAAAGCCCCCATTTCATACCTATGTGAAGTAATTTATTCCAGATCATTTAATTTTCTTTTAAAAAAAAAAAAATCTTTTCTACGTGTGTCGGCTTTGAAACATGGGTGCGGATATTCCGAAGACAGACAGTAAAATGATAAGTGCATATTCAAACTGAAAACAATTTGGACTAAATTACTTCCAGAAATTATGAAGTAATTTAAAAACATGTTTTATACAAATCTATATTTTTCACAGCAGCACTTAAGTTAACGAAGCTACGTTACAAATCACAGTTCCTATATAAATTGTAAAAAAACACTCTATATTGCAGAAGGCTGGAAGTATTAGAAATATAGTTGTTTACAAATATAACAAAACACTGCAATCACATATGCAACAGTGGTTCAATGAATGTAATGCTTTCTAAATACTGCATTAACAAATGGTGCTATTGCAATAAATACGTTTTCTTCCTCAAGATCAAAGAACACAGCAATGGCAATCACTAGGGATGCCAAGAGAATGTCAGACGCCTCCCACTTCTTTATTGGTCAGCACTAATAGCATTCTGCAAGCGCCCTGTTAAAACTCTTCAAAATCACAACATAAAGGAGTGGGGGGTGAAATCCTTCGCAAATGTGAAGCATTTTACTGTGTTTCAAAGTATGGCTCCTATGTATTTATGTTACATCATGCATCCTGAATCACATATATTCTGTTTTATCCTAAAACATAAAAATAATATTTTTCTTCAAACAGTTCATTGATCTTTCCTTATAAAATGCAGTTCTGGACTGTAAATTATTATTATTATTATTATTATTATTATTATTATTATTATTATTATTATTATTATTGTATATTTAGAAGGTTTCACAGTTAATTTAAACACATTCATTGTTCACTCGGTGTATTTGTTTGTATTGTCTACTACAGTTGGTAATCCCTTGCAGCTTGGGCTGCAAACACCATTGCACATCTGCTAAGCCTACTTCAAGTATGAATAACAAATTAGTGAGTACAGGCTTACTTTGTACCATTTTAAGCATATTTTCAAATCACACTAGAAGCAAAAAAACACATACATAAAGTAGGTTTTACTCATTTACAAAGAATGCAGAAGGCACCAATGTTTTCAAGCTTGGGTACAGAGAAGTTAAAACCTGAAACAGAAATGAATGCACAACAAAGCAGCAGAGTAGTTGTTCAAAATCTAGCCCTTGGTGTAGTGAATGTGACATAGGGTTAATAAGGAATGTGCGGCTTATTGCACAATCTAAAAAAAAATCTGAGTGGCTTAAAAAGAAAAGTTAATGGGAAAAAATAGGTTATAGAAAGCGTGTTTAATTAACTGAACCCTCATAACATCACCAATGCCAAGGCAAACAGATTAGAAAGAAGAAAAAAAAGGTTCAGCCAATAGCTTGGAGGTAAATAATTGAATCATAATGAATAATTAATTTTTCCATTTTGCCAGAAATTAATTTGTTCAGTTTTTTTTTCTACACCTTAGTTATAAAAACTATTTATTCTTCCACCTTAGGCCCACTGGGAAGGCTTAACAGGCCGGATAACTTTCAACAAAACCAATGGCTTGAGGACTGATTTTGATTTAGATGTGATCAGCCTGAAGGAGGAAGGCCTTGAGAAGGTACTTGAAAACGCCTGTGGTGTTTGCTTGAAGAGTCGTGTTTACTTAAAAGCAAATGTGATGTGATGAAAATCTTCTTGACCCAGATGAAACTATTTATGCTACGTGGCAGAATATGACCCCATCGAGTATATGTGCATATTGGCACTCTATGAATAATTTACAGTTTAATAAATAACCCCACAAGAACCCTTTTGGTTCAAGACGGCTGACATAAAGAGTTGAAATAAAATTATGAAGTATGGTTTAAGCATTCCTAAAGGTGACCAAAGTATTTCGTTTTGTGCAGAGTTTATTCTTGCAAATTATCTAAGCGTGTAGCCAGTGTTAATGAGATTCATAAATTAATCTGCATTGTAATTAGAAGCTACTTTATTCTTCGTCAAATATCAATTTTTTTGTTGGCTACAAGTCTACTGAGCATACCAACTCTGACTCTACAATAAGTTATTGTAACGCAAGGAGAGGTCAGGGGTACAACTCCCTGATCAATTATAGAAAACCGGCATACAACATAGCCTTGTAATTATAAAATGTAAATTAGCAAAGAGAACACAGTATGGTTAATGGATAGCAAAAGAATGTCACATTTATGTCGATTCTAAGAAAACATCCTTTTAAAAATGAGAGAATATCTTCATCACAAAATATGTTTAATCCATGAAATGTATTATTTAAAAAAATGCTTGAAATTCAGTATGAGACTAATATTACATTATTGTTGTGTCAGTCAGTCGTATTATAATTTTTTATAATTTAGTTGAGACCCTAGATGTATGGTACGCCTAATTATCATTTAGAGAGATCTCAAATTAATTTATAGATATCTCAAAATATTTTAAGATATCTCTAAATCATTTTAAGATATCTAAAATACATTCAGAGCTATCCAAAATTGATTTCCAGATATCTTTAAATTGAGCTTTAAATTAGGTATCTAAAATGCATTTACAGATTTCTTTAAATCATTTTAAAACATCTCAAAATGTTTTTGAGATATCTTTAAATAATTAAGATATCTGAAATAAAATTTAAGATATCTCAAAATGACTTTATATTCATTTACAAATATCTCTAAATCATTTTAAGATATATTGAAATAACTTTCTGTTCATTTTAAGATATCTATAAATAAATTCCTGTTCATTTTTGTTGCTAAATCATTTTAAGATCTCTCGAAATAACTTTTTCGAGATATCTTACAGGAAGTCATTCAGAGATATTTTGTAATGACTTCTTGATATCTTAAAATGATTTACAAATATCTCCAAACGAACAGGAAGTTATTTAAAGATATCTCTAAATGGCAGTTTGGCATACCATGCTAGCAAAACATTATTTAAAGATATCTGTAAAACAATTTGAGATATCTCTGTTTAATTTTTGGATCTCTCAAAATGAAATCAACATATCTATAGATATCTCTAAATATTGAAATATATCTTAAAACGCAATTTGAGATATCTCTAAATGATAATTTGGCTTACCATATAGATTAGGTTACTTTAGTAATCTATGCAGTCTGCAGAATTTATCTGCAAACATCATTAATATGGTAATTGTATTCAGATTTTAAACACTTATTTTAAATGTTTACTTTGTTCATTTAGACCTGGTTTCTGAATAGAGACCCATCACTGATTTTACAGTTTCATTTATTTATCTGAGAGTATAATATCTGCTACATTTTCCAAATATTTACTTTAATTTCTTACATGTTTAAGTATCCTATTGTGTCATTCTCAATGTGTTATTTAGTCTTGGATCATTATTTACAATGAGATAGGCAAACATATTAGCATTGTGATGTGCACTGAAGCCCATAGCTGTGCACTGAAGCCCATAGCTGTGCACTGAAGCCCATAGCTGTGCACTGGAGCCCGTGCAAAACTGTTATGCTTCCCTGCATTTTCAGGAGTCTTTTTGGAAGCATGATGATATAACAATCTAAGCAGGGACAACAGCTGCGACTCATACATAGCACAATAGGATATTAAACAGGCAAGATTCAGAATATTAGGGAAATGTACAAGATATATATTATCCCTTTAAGAGAATTGAAATAATTGTGACTAAATGGATTTCCTGTAAGTCATGTTATTTTTGTTTTGTAGATTGGAACCTGGGATCTGCCAAGTGGCTTGAATATGACAGAAAACCAAAAGGGAAAGACAACCAACATCACTGACTCCCTATCCAACCGATCCTTGGTTGTTTCCACAATTTTGGTAATTATTAAAAACTGTAGTGCGTTGTATTTATGTCTTTGAATGTTTCTTTAGCTTACGCAGTATGCCTTGAACTAAAGTTGCGTGTGTCAAACACCACCAAACAATGATATGGTAGCCAGTTATTAATCAGAGGAGGAACCTGTTGCTCTAAGTGCAATCAAAGTCCATTAGATGGATTCAGTTACTATTACTATCATTGGAATTAATTACCAGAATAGCGGCAAGTTTTTAAATAGACAGACACCTTTGTATTTCAGCTTTTTCTTCTTTGTGAGTGCTAAAAGTTACCTGATATTATTAGGTACAATACCTTCCAATAATTCCCCATTACTGTGAATAACACTTCCTACTCTATTAAGCACAATAACTGACTGTTCTTCTAACGATGCTGGCGGGTGCATTAGATGTATAGAAATTATATATAAAAATGATATATAGATGGTCTCTGAAGTCATCATCACAGCAGGTACAGCACTGACAGCTGCAATTTTCCCCAGCCTGCCTTATCAATGTGTCTGGACTTTTAATTTGCTGGTGCAGTCCCATTGTGGGTGCAGTCTCCATTACCTTTTTAATCCTTGCAAGCCTGGGTTCGCCCCTGTGGTGGTTTGAATGATGTCTGTACCTATGCTAGGAACACAGCAGAAACCTTACAAATCATAATTTCAGAGATCTGCAATCAGTCATAACAGAAATGGCTGTTCAAAAAAGAGAAAGGCTTTCACTGGAGCCCTTCATTTGTGTAGGTATACAGTCACAGACAAAAGTATTTGGGAAGTTTAAAAAAAAAAAAAGAAAAAAACACAAAAAAGTGATTTCTATAATTTCTAATTGTTCTATGAAAGATATAAATTAAAGTAGAGATTCAGCTTTATAATAAAATAACAAATTATTGCATAACATGAAACATAACATGCAAAAACAAATTTCATACTTTGACAAAAGTATTTGGGCAATCAACATATTTCGTATGAAACTCATTCATTGCTAATTATTGACAGTTATCATGATTGAAAACCAACACCTGATGATAATTATAGAATAAATAAATACATAATTGTCAAGTGCTGAAAAATAAATTGGAAATTTGTGATTTCAAAAAAGCAACAAAACGGTTAAAACTAAGGAGTACAGCAGCAATCTCAAAATGGCAGTGATTCAACCAAACGAAAAAGGAGAAACTACCAGAAAAATAGCAGAAAAATTCGGTTTACTGAAAAGTACTGTGTGGGCTATTACAAACACAGGAGAACAGGAACTACTGCAGCTAGCTCCAGGTGTGGAAGAACAAGAAAGATTTCTGCAAAATCTGGAAGAAGAATCGTTCCAACAGCCCGGAAAAATCCTCAGATTATTGCAAAAGATTTGACACAAGAATTGAGATGGTCAAGAAATTCTGGCGAACAATTCAACGATACGTAACAATATGAAGCCAACTAGCTCCCCAAATTTGGTCAAAAAGTGTTACTTAAGGGGGCTCCCGAGTGGCGCATCCGGTAAAGGCACTCCGCGTGGAGTGCAGGATGCGCTCTATAGCCTGGACGTCGCCGGTCCAAGTACAGGCTATTCCATAGCCGACCGTGAACGGGAGCTCCCAGGGGGCGGCGCACAATTGGCCAGCGTCACCGGGGTGGGGGCGGGTTTAGGTCGGCCAGGGTGTCCTCGGCTCACCACACCAGCAACCCTGTAGTCTGGCCGGCGCCTGCGGGCTTGCCTGTAAGCTGCCGAGAGCTGCGTTGTCCTCCAACGCTGTAGCTCTTCGGTGGCTGCATGGTGGGTCCGCAGTGTGAAAAAGCGGTCGGCTGGCGGCACACGCAGGAGGACAGTGTGTGTTCGTCTTCGCCCTCCCGAGACAGCGCAGGGGTGGTAGCGGTGAACTGAGCTTCAAAATAATAATTGGCCATTCCAAATTGGGAGAAAATAATAAAAATAATTGGCAACGACTAAATTTTTTTTTTTTTTTAAGTGTTACTTAAATTTGAGTAAATACAGTAGTAATAATTTACTGATATCAATTTTAAAAGAATGAAATATTGGGAACTTGCTGTTTTATTCATTTAGCCCATGGCCCACTTCTCCTGTCTTTGACCTTGTTGAAATAACCATTACTCATGTACACTCTCACAGTAGGTTGGTTGAGGATCAAAGGTGTCATACAAGTAGAAAATGAAATGGATCAAAGCAAAATACTTTAAATAAATAAATTATGTATTCAGGTTTGCCATACATTTTTATTGTGTCAGTATCCTTGATGAAATACATTTTGATGGGTTATGTTCAGAAAGAAAATAAGCTGTTGAAGTTTTCACACCAGCTCAGGCTTAATGTACAAATGATCTGAAACAAATGATCTGTGGTTCTCCCTTGTTTTCAGCTTGCTCGGGGCAAATCTAAAATGAAATGTTCTCTAGCGTGATCACAGCTTTGGTGTTGCATCCAAGTTCCTGTTTCTGAATACACTGATGAGGGCGATAGTCAAAAAAGTTTGTCGACATGAACCATTTCCCTCCCCCTTTGTCAGTTTTTAGTATCATTTTCTCTGCTTCCCTTTTGTCAAGTTAAACTTGATTTATTTTGAATATCATACATTTACTTTATTTTGAATGTTGGTATGCATCTCCCACACTGGACCAAAGAGTGCATTTCCAATTAGAATTCCATTTTTTATTACTGATGAAATATTTATTATTAATCTGGGGGAAAGGAAAATTGAGTTAGTTTTAATTGGTTATTTTCTTTTGTTCGTTATTTACTCCATTTACTGCAACAGGTGTCATGATTCCAGTGTTTGTATGCTTAATTGAACTGTAAAAGATTATTCAGTTACACTTTAAAATATAGGTACACTTACACTAAAACTACACTGCACCTACATTTTGTTTCATTATTTAATACTGTACATGAGCACAAGAAAAGTATTTGATTGCGTAATACCTTTATTAAATTACTTTGTTTTCTAGATATGAGTAATACGCAAGTACAAAGCTTATTGTTCAGGCTTGTTTTTAGAACACATTTGTTTTTTACCTTTTGTGGAAAATAAAATAAAAATTGAAATGCCATCCTGACTGATTGCAAACATTCACACACTCAATTACCCTTTAAACAGTATTTTAGCTTTTTTGCAAATTAGTTAAGTGAAGTCAAATACATGCAACACATTTGTCCCCAGCATTGTGATTTGCGGAAAACATATATTTTTTTAAATTTCGCACTTGTAGGTGGAATTCCGTAATTATTAACTCGTTCTCCAGAGCTTAAAAAAATTAGCAACAGTTTTTTTTTCTCTCCCAACTCTCTTTTAAAATTTCACTCTCAAGAACAACTTTTTTCTGAAGACAGAATTGAGGGGAAAAAACTCAGCAGCTGCCCTTTGCTAAACTCGCACTTCTTTTTAATATCTGACCCATGGATTATCTCCTACTGGCTGGTTATGCAGAATTAATATGTATATAGCACCTATAGCAAGATTTTAAGGGGTAGGTGTACTAAGATGTGCCAGTCGCAGCGCTAACATACCACAGTTTGCATTTTCTTCGTGACAGTTCGCAAAGTATGCATTTTGTCATATATACTAAGAGAAAATATGTTAATGTAAAGAGACGCAGTACACTCATTTAAATATTTGTTGTGTCTTCTTAGGGAGATTTCTAGCATTGCGATTCGTGCGACATTGTTCAAATAAAAAGCCTGAGTTGAGTTGTGATTTGGTGCAGCAGAGGGTGCCCGAAGGATAACGTCTATACATGCAAGGGTGCAAGAATCAAAGTAACATTGTTTTTGTTCAATGTAAATGTCATCTGTACAATGCATTCTGTTCCATCTTCATTTTACCTATTTTAATACTGTTATATATATATATACAATTACCACAATTACCACAAAATAGATCATGGTCTTTAGTGAAAATTAGGTACTTGGGTGTTCACCTTAAAAATGCATTGAACACTGGCAGCACACAGAACATGCATTGAACTGGCAGCACACAAGAAAAAGTGGACTGGGAAATGCCAGCAACAATTGCGACTGTTTAAAACGTTCTTTCAAAAGTTCTTAACAAATTGATGCAATTGTAAGTTTTGCAATTGTCAGCAGCTTTAGTACATCTTATTATAATATTTGAGAACCATCATCTCCATCGCATTTTTGCGAATTAATGCAGGAATGCCCATAATTACATATTCATCTAAGGTTGAACCGCAAAGAAAAACTGCTGCCGGAAAGCATTCCCTAAAAAGTTGCTAATAGCATTGTGCTTGTTTAGTACATTTCACAAGACTTCCGACTCGTTTGCAACTGGTATGGGAAAGGTTAATTGAGCATTCAAGGAAATGTGTAAATCCAACAAACATTCACAAAATGAGTTGCTTATAGTTTGTCTCAGAGTGGCATATTTCTTTTTATTGAGTGTCAGCATAAACTATCCAGCAATTACTGTATTGCAGTGTGGGATAATGATACAGGAGATACAGCTTTTTGGGAAGTTGGAAAAATACCAGTGTACTACCCAGAAGAAAATGTGGACGAAGCATTAGTAGAACCATAGCAATGGTGAGACACTGGATTTGTAACAATGGTCTTGATACGGTATAATACTGGTGCTCATGGCATACCTGTGGAGACACAAGGATCAAGCAATACACCAACCATAAAGGCAAGTTTAAAGAAAGAGTTATGCAAGCATGATACAAGGATAATGAAGGACTGCATGCATGCCTTGTACAAACAATACAAGGGTTATGCTTGAATGGTTCAAGAATTTGCAAGATTTGAACTAGAAAAAAAAATGCTTGCAATGATTTTGTGAAAGGCATGCATGAAATCCTTCCTTATCCATATACGACCCTTGCATAAGTGTTGCTTTAAACTCATATTTTATAGTTTTGGTTGTCTTGTTTTTGATCCTAGCATGATTCTTGTGTATATACAAATTGTGGACTACCACACCAATATATCAGTCTTTTGATCAATCCCTTAAAGAGTAAGTAGCGGGGTTGCAAAAAAGATAGCGTTACACATCCCCACATGTTGCTAGAACTGTATAAATAAAATACCTGTAATTTTTCTTTTCATTGTTAACATCCTTTGGCAAAGTGGTTAATAGTGTACAGGTGCAGGTGATTAAAGAACAGACAGACAATTGTAATCCAGGTGAAAAGGTTTGTTTTTATTAGTTGTTTTTGTCCAGTGACTGACGGCGTGTATTACTTACATTTATAATCCCCCAAGCTGGTCCCGAAATAATAGTCCCATTCTTGTATCCCCACATTAAACACAAAACACAAACACAAGTCCGGTTAGACAGTACAACAATAGACACTACAAACAAACACTCACGATTATTTCACCAACCAAAACGAAGGAACAGATAACATTGCTTCGACCCCTATTTATACCCCTTGGTAAATGATTGCAGCTGCCACATCATTTCCCTTCCGGGTCAATGAGTTCGTGTACCGAAGCTCTGCCTCTTTTCTTCATGACCGGCTTCCTTTTAACCCTGGGAATGAAGTGCCACGCAGTCCAGGGTACTCTGTTCCCGTTACTTAGCACCCTCACAGATTGAGAAGGAGATTTACCACCAAGAACCATTGTCTTTCTGTCACACATCCTGATAACGTTTTACACTTATAACTTTAAAGTCTGTTTCAAAGCTCTTTTTAGAATCTCTGCTCTAGTGCACTGATTATTGCCCACATTTTCAAACAGGTATGTGATGGGGTACACCCCGCCCCTGTGTGCATATGTATTATTTTGTATTTGTTTTATTATTATTATTTAAAATGTGTTGTTTGTGTGTAAAAATACGCAATTTTATTGTTAGTATTGTTTGACAGCCTGGATGGGGTTAAATGCCCCATCCAGATAAAATTGTGAAAATGCGTGGTCAACAGCGAGTGATTATTGACACACTGGTTGTTGATCACACATATGAGAAACCCCGTGCTGAATGTGGCAGAGGGATAAATTAGGTAATTAATAGCCAGTTAATCCCTCTGCCACAACATAAAACCCTGCAGCTTTGGCTGAACATGGTTAGTGTGTTCAGAGGCGGAACGAGACGTGAGTGAAAGAAAGAGAAACTAAAAGCTTAAACATAACAATTGGTGCGCGTGCTGGTTATACAACAGCACGATACTTGGTGTGTTCCGTGTCTGTTGTGTTTGTCTGTTTTGGCCATCGTTTGGCCAATTATTTTGAGTGTTTTGTTTTGTTAAATCTTTTTTTTTATAATTAAACTTGCGCACCAGCGCTTTCATTTACCTCAGTGCTGTCTGTGTGTGCTATACCTTCCTGGCCTGATGTCACCACACAAGCCAGCCTGTTCACAAGGTAACACAGCAATAACGATCCATGATGTTGTGTGGAACAGAAAAGCCAGAGCACTTGTTGGCATTTTTTTTTTTTTTAATCGCTCTTCCTGCAGTGATTTAGAGGACAGATCTCAAACCCCAGTGCACTAGAGTGGCCATTTTGAAAAGAGCTTTGAAACAGACTTTAAAGTTATAAGTGTAAAAAGTTGTCAGGATGTTAACAATGAAAATAAAAAAGTCAGTTACGTTATTTAAACAGTTGTAGCATCACATGGGGATGTATAATGCTATATTTCTCGGAACCCCGCTACTTACTCTTTAATACCAAACCATTGCAGTCTACTGCATTCTTTGGTAAAATTCAAGTCTCAGATTATGCACACCCACTTAAACAACTGGATACTGATGGTCAAGTAAGGGAGAAATTTGCCCAGTTTTATATTAAAATCTGTACTGCTTGCCCTTTAAATGTATCACTGAGGAACTGCAGACAAGTGCACTTGTCCTTGGAGGTCTGCTGTTTTTTTCTTTATCCCTCTCGGTTCGCAGGTTTCTCAGAAAACTGGGTCATGGTGAAAATAATAACATAATTAAACTGCATCTTTCAAGAGTCACAGACTTTAAAAAATATTTTTGGGTGGAAAATTACTTGATAACTTAGGTTTATTTTAAATGTGACGTACTTTATTTATGCCAGACTGAGAGCATGAGAGAGCTAAGCCTTTGTCTATCCACAAAACCAAAGAAAAATACAGACCAAGCGGCTGCAGTGTGAATTTACTCACATTGCTTGTCAATGTGCTTCAACCTTGCCCAGGAGGAATCGTTCTGTAAGAGGTAGTTATGTAGTTCACCATCTCAGCTGCTATCTCCAATAGATCCTGCTAATTCAATTGACCATTTAACTGCCAGATGCCGTATAAAGGTTTTAACAGGGGCTTTCTACACAACATTTACAGTAAAGATAAACTGCCACTTTAGAGAGCCTATTAGGAGGAGGTGCAGAGGTAAAAACATTTAGTTTGCCAGCAAATCAGGAGACTGATACAGGCTGTGGGAGGCAGGGTAAAGGGGAAGGAGAGAGAAGCTAATGGCGGATGGCATGCAGGTGATAGCTACACGTGTGATATCCCAAAGTTATTTCCTTTGTTGGAATGCGTATTGTATTCTGTAAGTATAACCTGCACGGTTATTACCCAAAGCAATTGTAACTCACCTGTAAACGTGTGTTTCTCATAACAAGAGACAAGAATGCAAAAGACTCCTCTCTCTAGTCAGCAAGTTTGTTTGTTGAGTGCCCTGTTTTGAAAGAACAAGAAAGAAAAAGCTGTGTATCTTCAGCCAGCTTTCGGATAGCTTAGAGTGACTGGCAAGCTCCAAGTGCCTCCGAATTCACCCCGTCTGAGGGAGGGATAGACAGGCTGCAGAGAGCGGCTAAGAGTTTTCTCTGGAGCCAAACCCACTCCAGCTGGGGAGGAGGAGTTTGATAATTGGATGGAGCAAGCCACTCAGAATGGAGACGTTATTGACACGAGTACAGCGGCAAGGAGAACCCCACCCTAAGGAGTGTGCGGCTGGATCAGCTCATATGCGGTGCTTCCAGCGCACAGATGATGATTCTACGTTGAGATTGAGAGAAAGAAGGGACCATCCCCCCACCTTTCTCCCACTTCTAAATGAGATACGAGAGGAGGAAGAGTAGGAAGTGGCTCGTCAAGCCCTCAACGTACCTTAAAGACACTAGTGATTTCTCTGTAGACAATCACTCTAATGTCTGGGAGTTACGACAGCAGATTAAAGCACTCCATAAGGGGTTTGTCAGCATGATGGCCAGTGGCACGCCTTAGAGTGACGCTCTCAAGATCACACAACAAAAGAGAAGACCTCCACCACTGTTACAGCTGTTGAGAGGGCCACTGAGACAGCAGAGATAAGGACCCAGTTGAATGAGCTACAGGAAAAAGTAACAATGTTGCAATTGGTCCCAGTGTCATCAAAGGAAGGTCACAGGTCACGGCCACAGATGCCTGTTCCACCCAGAGGTAAGCCTGGAGATACGAGGTGTTCTAGCAAAGATAAAGAATCCTACTTCTGTTTCCGCTGTGGTGAGGACGGTCACATTTCAGCCTGTTGCCATGAACCAGAGAATCAGAGAAAGTGGTCCAGAAGTTGATCCAGATTCCCAAGGGACTAATTCCTTTGTGGTCATAGTGAAGATTGATGGACACAAATGCAAAGCATTACTGGACAGTGGCTCCCAGATCGCTATACTTTTTTTAAGATTGGTATAATCACAATCTACGGTATGTACCCATCCATCCTGTAGAGCAGTGGTTCTGGGGACCCCCTGTCTGCTGGTTTTCATTCCAACTGAGCTCTCAATTACTTAACACTAGAACCACCGAATTTTCTTATTACTTAGAACCGCCGCGCAGGTCATTCTAACCGGTACATTTTTAAACAGCTTCGATATGAAAATGAAAGACAATCTATTGGGTACAACTCAAAAGTTTTATTCATGAATATCATATCTAACATTTGCAAAGCAGAAACACAGTATTTAAATAGAAAATGAAAGATAAAAGGCTTTATTTTCCAAATTAGCGCATACAACACAACTGGGAAAAGAAAAAAAAAAGAACTATAATAAAATATACATTTCAAAAGAAACTAGTGTGTAAACGGGTATATGTACATACAAAACTATAAAACCGAAATCATTTTTTCTAATACTAATATACAAAAGAAAATATAACACTACTTCCAGTATGTCGGCTCCTTTTGTACTGTATGTAAGGTAACCTGTAGGCTACCGCAGCCTGCTGTAGCCTGCCTGCTGTCTGTCTTCTTACTGTATTGCTCTATTTGTGTATTTGTTGAATTTATTTATAACTTGCACTTCTCACACACTTGTAAGTCACTTTGGATAAAGGTGTCAGCTAAATAATAATAATAATAATAATAATAATAATAATAATAATAATAATAATAATAATTAGGCTGTGTGACTCAAATGCTTTGAACGAAACATACTTCACAAAAAACACCCTGAATAACTGAATAACAATAGAAAAAAGAAAACATAACTAAATTCCTGTTATGTACAGAATGCATGGTGCTTTCAAAACAACACAAGCCAACAAGATGTGCTTTGACTCTGCATAACTGCTGTTTCATATTGGGCACAGACATCAGAAGTTTTATTATTGTTTACATACCTGCCGTGTGTACAGCTTTGCAGTGTTGTGATCGAAATGTTTGTGCTGAAGCTTTGTGGCTAGTTCCAAAATGAAATATCTCCTTCTGCTATTTTCCCTGTTACATTCCTTGTATCAAACAAAAGATTGATTTCTCCCAGGTGAGTTGCCAGGTAATTGGCCATCTTGGAGCTATTGTTGTACAAATCCAGTCAGGCAAATATCTGTCTGAAGTTGGGCGTAACTTCTTGCTCTCAAATAAAACTAAATAATATCTCAATATTTCTCGAAAAAGATTCTGTGACATTGTCTATATTTTTTTTTTAATCCACAGTTGTTTACATCCACACACTGCATGTCAAAAAAGATGCGAGTTGCAAAGGATTAGCATACAGCCACACCATCCCACATGGCACAATGAAATACATAGTGATGTGGCCTAGAGGTGGGAGGGTATACTGTATATAAAAAGTAGAATATTTTATATACGTTTTATTTAAAAATATATGACCGGTCTGGCGGTTCCAGGGATGCATTTTTATATCTTCGTCATTTTTGCGAATCTGCTGTCTGGTTATTTACTTCATATATTTAGGAAAAGTCAAGAATGGGCATGTGCATGGGATTCACTAATGCAGAGTTATTCAAATTTTAAACCCTAAAACATGGTGGTTCTAGTGTTAACTAGACCCTTAATTGAACTGATAATTTGCTTAATTAGACCTCTTTAATTGTGTTCAGCTCTTAAATAGTTGCAGTTCAAATTACTTATAAAATGTTATAGCTAACTTGAAATCTGCAACTGTTTAAGAGCTGAAAACAATAATAAAAAAAGGTTAATTAAGCAAATTACTGAGGATGTCCGGTGATACCTGCAGGAGCTGCTGTCTGCTGGGATAATCACAGTCCCAAAGTCCTTACCCATTCCCCATAGTAGTGGCCCGGAAGCAGAACGGTTCAGTGAGGATGTGTATGGATTAACGGATCCTTAATAAACACACCATTCCAGATCAGTACATGTTACCCCGCATAGACAACATCTTGGACAGTCTGACGGGAAGCAAGTGGTTCTCGGCGTTGGACTTGCGTAGCGGGTACTACCAGATTCCGATGAGGGAAGAGGACAAAGAAAGGACCGCTTTCACCTGCCCACTCGGTTTCTATGAATTTGAGCACATGCCACAAGGTTTAACTGGAGCTCCTGCTACATTTCAACAGCTTATGGAGAAAGACGTTGGAGACATGAGCCTGCATGAGGAGTTTACCTTGGTGACCTAATTATATTTGGGAAGACGTTGGAAGAACATGAAATCTGACTACTGAAGGTCCTGGATAGGCTCAAACCCTGTGGTTTGAAGCTTTCCCTAGACAAATGCCTAGCCGTCTGTGAAGTATGTGGCCCAAGGAGTAACAACCGATCCAGACAAGATTGAAGCCGTTGCCACCTGGGAACGTCCTACTGATTTCAGGAGTTTGAGATCTTTCCTTTGGTTCTGTGGATATTATCGGAGGTTTATGAAAAAAAACTATTCATCCATAGTGAGACCCCTTACTGATCTCACAAAGGGGTATCCACCAGTACAAAGGGCTACGAAAGCTGCCACTAAAACACCAGACCAGAGGTATATAGAGTGTCCGAACCATTTGGAAGCAGATGGGATCAGAAATATGAGAAGGCGTTTATGACACTGTTTATTGTTTGACACATGGAGCCGTGTTGGCCTTTGCTGACAGCACCAGGCCATACACCCTGCATGTGGATTCCAGCTTGGAGGGATTGGGTGCCGTATTATATCAGGAGCCCCCAGAAGGACTCCGTCCAGTGGCTTTTATGAGCAGGAAGCTAAATGACTCAGAGAAGCGGTATCCTGTCCATCAGTTGCAGTTCCTCGCTCTCAAATGTGCTGTAGTTGATAAGCTTCATGATTACTTGTATGGCGCAAAGTTCCCGGTCTGCACTGACAACAACCCCCTCACTTATGTGCTCACATTTGTTAAGCTGAATGCCACTGGGCATAGTTGGCTTGCAGCCTTAGCCCCTATGATTTCAGTCTGCAGTATTGACCAGGGCAGGCTAACATCAATGCTGATGCATTGTCCAGAAGACCTCAGTCCTCCCAGACTAATGGCTCCTTGGCTGAGATATCTGAGGCAGGAGTGAAAGCTGTTTGCAAGCAAGTGGGATTGGTACCCTATCCTGATGAAGCAGTTGGTAGAGCCATTGACCAGTTGGGAGTACCCTCAGAGGCTATTCCCACAGCATTTTGAATACCCAAAAGTCAGATTTTGGGTTAAAAGATGTCTGATTTGCGTTAAAGCATAACCTCCCAGCTAGTTCAGTCAAATCGAGGCTTACCAAGGTCCTGTTGCTCTTGAGAGAGTGGAACAAATTGTACTTGAAAGAGGAACTCTTATACAGATTTACCCAGAGAGCCAACTCACGTGAAACAGATGAAACAGGTCACATGGGTATCGATCGGACGACTGAGCTCATAAAAACTTGTTTCAACTGGCTGCAATTAGCTTCAAATATGTATTCAATATATTGTTGAATACAATGCATGTTGACATTTCCATAGCTGTTGTGATTCAGTATTCAGTTACCCCACACCAGCTAGGTGGAGGCATTGCACACTTTAATAGTTATTTAGACCCTGGTATTCTGGAAGACAAGGCCTGAAGTTATCTTCACCCCTTTGGACTCTCCTACTTTGGTGTAAAGGTAAACAGTTGTTCATTCACATTTATCATATTCCATGCTTTGCAAGGTGGAGAGGGGCGTGTCACAACTATTCATCATTAGTGTCCTGCTGTATGGAATGGCACTTATTTATTTATTTATTTTTTACCACAAACACATAGCACATCACTTCAGACTCTCAATAGTTGAAAAACAAAAACAGAAGAACTTCAGTGTAGAATCAAAATAAATTAGTGGCAGACTTCTAAAACACATGTATGTATGCTTGTACTGTAGTACTTAATTGTCTTCTAAAATTGTGCTTTATTGCCTTATCAGACTAAACAAATTCCTCTGAACTCCGTTGAGGTTGTTCAGAAATGCATTGTTTACAGACCAGCTGTTATGCATGCATTTGCATGGCTCCATCTTCTCCTTTGAAATGCAATTATTGTTCAAAATGTATCACAAGCACTGTATTTCATCCTATTAATTCATTTGACCCAATAGCTTTTTATAAATGGCCTTTATTGAGCTGTTTTCTTTGAGTTGCGTAACATGAATAATGCTAAAGCTGCACGTAGAGTATGTGCATCATAGTGTGGGCATTCTAATTGATCTCAAGTGGTATTTTGAAATGCTCTGTCCTCTTTGCCAAACCGAAAAGACAAAGGGGAATACCCTCGCCTCTGTTCAGCTCACAGGAGTCTCATCTTCCGTAGCAGACTGAAAGAAACACTCATTGTCCTTTTAAGCAATTACAGGATTGGTCAAAAGTCACAGATATGCCAGGGAATAACAATGCACCGTAATGAAAAATGAAACTTGGCCGTTAGCAACAGTAGACATAAGAAGAGGATGGCATGGTCTTTCCATTGAGTCTATGTCATAGATATTCCAAACAGACTAGCCCGGGTGCTTTAGAACTGGAAACCAATGAGCATGCAAATCATTCAGCACTATGTAATTTACCATAAAAGGCTTGCAAGACAAGTCTTCAGTAGATAATCCCAAGGATACATCATCAACATTTTGAAAACATGGCAGTCACTGTAAGTACCTGTACAGGTACATATAGATATTTGTCTTAGAACTTCAGTGTATGAATATTCTATGGTATTCTTTTTTTGCTCTCCTGCTTTTGCTGACTTCTTTGATAAAATATGTAGTTAAATAGACATACACACGGTGACAATGTTTTTACAAACAGTATAAACATAATCGGTAAAATGTTTGCCACAGTCCCTTGATCTTTGTATATTTAGTAGGTCTACTTTTAGCATTTCAAAATGTAGAATTTATTATTGTGTTGTGATCAATAAGAAAGTGCCTAAGAGGTGTAAATGTCCATACTTCACTAGTTTGTGTGCTGCAGACAATTAGATATAGAATAATGGGCGGATTTATCATTTCTTAGATTTTTTTTGTTGTTGTTTTACTTAATAGGCTTACTCATAATGTTGATTGATTTATTTTATATGGATTGTTGTATTTAATTAAGAGTATTTGTTTTTGTTAATTGAACACATGTTTCACCAGTCTAAGCAGTCAGAATTGATTGTGATACTAGGATTAAAAAACAAACAAAAAACATAATAACTCATAGCTCAATCAGACCAATCATAAATGATTCTGTGAGAGCATATCATAGGATGGGGTCTGGGGAAGAGGTGGGTATATTTCAAAATAGTCACAGTGTTTTATATCAAGTAAATAGCAGTAATAGAAGTCACCCATTAACATTAAGTCATTACTTATTTAGTAAGTTGGTTGAAGTGTGGAGACGACATTTATATTGGGTATTTTAAATTAAGCAGATAAAGTTGGTAAAATACACAGTTGGATACTGTTGGATTCCTCTCGCCCAGACTGATAGTCTGTGTTAGCATGGAAACATAATACTTACAGAAAACAATGCATCCTCATCGTATTATGTACTGTAGCTTAAAGGCTATTATAAACATTGTCTCTAAAAATGTCAAGCTCCCATTATTAATAAAGTATACAGGTACTCCAAAAACAATACTAGTATATGAAATATACATTCTTAATATAAATATGAAATTAGTACAAAAATACATAATCAGACTTGCAACTTTAATTAAATAAACAGTCCATTTAGAGCGGCAATATCTAATTTTCTAAGTACTCCTTTCCTTTAAATTACAGACTGTTTAAGTTCACCAAGGTTTAGCTCTCCAATACTTCAATCCTAACTCAACTAACTGTTTGGATTCTAAACTTCACTGAATTGCATTCAAGTGAGCACTTAATTTTGTTAGAGCCAAAATAGTTCTTAAAAACATTTGGAAAACTGGGGGTCCTGACCCAAAAGGGGGTCACATGGCTATTGCACTTGATCGTGTGATCACAAAATACTGTCCTAACCTTAAAATCCTTAGCATTTCATTACAGCGCATATACACTTAATTATGAACAGTAAAAGATGTACAGTAATCCGTTGCATATCTGCTCGTCACATGTCCGCCCTAACCGTTTTTACTCCATGATTAATCTCTTCAGGAACGTTAGTTTATTATTGAACAGAGAAGATTAGTTCAGATATTGTAGATCCTACCAAAGTTTTAGTACATTGTGTTGTATGTGCTCTGAGAGCTGCCAATCCTGGTAGTGTCACGTGAGCTGTTCAGCGTGTTGATATTGTAGCGTTTCAGCGGGGCAGTCAGAAAACAGGAGAGACACTTGTTCCTTTTCAAAGCTTTATTCAGCATGCCTTTCTCCACACACACACACACAGAGTCCACAGCTCTGTCAGCTACTCAGGTTACATGCACAGAATACAGGAACCATAGCAACCAGAACACAACAACAACAACACATGGCAGCGCACTGCCTTACAACCTTAGCCCCGGCCTTTTATTCTAATAGGGTACTGGAGCTTACACCTCCCACTGCCGCACACTGGGCCAATGGGAACACACGGAACATGTGCACACACAGTGACTCACAAACGGGACCAATCACAGGGGAGACACAGACCATGCAAGACTGATACAGAGAGGCAGGGCCAATTACAAGGAAGACACAGAACATGTTTACGCGCAGGCCAGGATTACACAGGCACAGACAAGAGGTAAACAAAACAAACGAGGGAAATACAGAGCGGGGAGGGAACACAATTACAATGGGAATTACAGTACAACAACGGGAATTACAGTACAACACAAATGCACAGATCATTACGCTATGTAAATGAATCCTGTTTGCCTGTGGGGCGTATCAACTTCAACCTCCGTCTCAATCTCTTGCCTGTCACTCAGCAGCGAATGCCCGCATCCACACGTCAGACGGCTAATCTGTCACAAGCATTAATACCCTGTATCTTTCTAAAGAAGAGATTTAGGGGAGCTCCCTAATAAAAGCTGAATCTCTAAACAATAATTCTGCGAATACAGTGACTGTTACAACTGTCTATAATGGTATTGTAATGACCCGTGCCCTTGAATATGAAGCAGAAGCCGGAGATGTTGCCAGGTACGATTAATAAGCAATTTATTAATTGAAATCACATGGTCCCTGTTTGGGCCAAGACCACGCCACAGAAACAATGAAAATAACCTATCCCTTCTCATTATTCACTCCTCCCCACTCTCCCTTTCTCTGGCTGTCACTCTCCGCCACTCCATTGGCATTGGTCACACACAGCCTCTCGCAGGCCCTTTCTCGCACTATAATTGACCCGGTTCTGTGCATTCATTTGTTCTCCACTTGAACCTTTGACTCTCTCCCTTCACATTCCCGTGCAGGCGGTACTTCTACCCCTTCCACTGCTCCCGCCCACTCCACTCAGACTGACCAATCAGGTCTATCCCTGATCCTTTCCCCCTTCTAAGTGGCGTGGTTGCACCCTTACAATACATGTAACACGTACACAGGACAAGACAGACCAGACAAAACAAACGGGGCAACATAAAAGCCCAGAAGACACGCACCGGTGCCCGTATTTAAAACAGGATTCATTTATCCGACATTTTACATATCCATCCTTACTCTGATCCCACCGCAGTCGGCTATGCAACACATTACTGTATTATGAAGTCAGCCCTCCCACCGTGTTTTACTGGTCAGCTAATTCACTTTTTTTTTTTGGTTTGTTTTACTCGACTAGAGCTATACCATAAGCACACAGCCCTTAACAGTGTCACCTCTCCCCGCCCACCACACACTGCAAGCAGTTTGAGTGACAAGTTTTGAAACCAATGTGTTTGGTGGGAAGGTGAGTGGAAGTGAACCGTCTGTATAAAAATCATATTTGTTGTAAAAGTAACTTGTTTACAACAGATCCTGTCAGGAATGTACCATGTTTGTTTAAACCACAAATACCTTATAATATATAAGCAGAAAAAGCTTTAAAAATAATAATTATAAATAGAAAACGTATCTCGGTCTGTAGGTTTTTTTTTTGTGCAAGTTTTCTTACTAAGCCGTGCGCACTGTGACACAAACTATAGTTACAAATAAAATGTATAAAACGTTTGGCAATAGTAGTCTATTAACGCTTGTTTTTGGTTCAGTAGATAAAATGAGATCTTTTCTTTACACGGTTTTTACAAACTAACATTGTAAACGTGTGGCTGTTCTGTTTAATATTCTCTTTTTTGATCCACTGGACTGACGGATTATTTGCATTTTTGTTGTTGTTGAGTAAACAGTTCCGAGAAGAGTCTGTAACTGAAAACATTGTCTTTTCTCAAATTAGTGGTAATTAGGTAAGGGACTGTTAGTCTAGAAGTGGTAATCGGGTTTGTGAAACCAGGAGGGTTTTTTTGTACTACCTTCTGTGTATATATGAAATCTTTTTTATTTACCGTCAGTTTAAATAAAAAGTTTCTGCGGTTGTTAGTGGAGGATTGGATAATAGATTGGAAATAGGAGCGTTTAGCAGAGGAAAGAGTAGAGGAGAAGGAGGAGAGGAGGGAGCAGTAGAGGTCTAGGGCAGCAGGGAGTTTGGTTCTCTTCCATTTCTTTTCAGCAGAGCGCAGTTCTGTTTTTGCCGTCGGAGCACAGAGGAGAGCCAGGGTTGGGGAGGGGACGGGCGGGCAGGTCGGAAGGTGAGGGGACAGAGGGAGTCGAGGGAAGAGAAGAGGGTGGAGGTAGCAGTTTATAGAGTTGGGAGAAGAAGTCGATAGTAGGGAGGTGAGAGAGAGCGGTGGAGACAAGGACAGAGGGGGAGAGAGAGCATAGGTTACTGTGGGAGGTGATGGTGGGGGGAGGTGGAGTAGGGAGAGAAAAGAGAGACAGAGAAAAAGAGATGAAATAGTGATCAGAGAGGTCCAGAGTGGTGACAGAGAGAGTGGAGGGGCAGCAGGCCCTGGAGAAGGTGAAGTCCAGTTGACGGCCAGCTTTGTGGGTAGGAGGAGATGGGGAGAGGGAGAAGTTGAAGGAGTGAAGGAGAGTAAGGAATTCAGCAGAGTGGGTGGGGTTGAAGAGATGGATATTGAAATCACCCAACAGGACAGTTGGGGTACAATTAGCAGGAGATGACAGGGAGAGGTTAGTTGGACAGCATGAAATTCAAAGGTGTTAACAGAAAGTGAGGAGAGGTCAGGGGGGACAGAAAAGAGTAAGGAGGGAGAGAGGAGAAGACCAGTCCCACTTTCCCATCCAGTGAGACGCAGAGTATGGGACAGGAGGTAGAGAGAGGACAGGGCAGCAGGAGTTAGTGTTATCAGGAGAGAGACAGCTTTCAGTGAGAGCAAGGAAATCGAGAAAGAGGTGGGAGGCAAAGGCAGTGATGAAATCAGCTTTGTTAGCAGAAGAGTAACAGTTCCAGAGTGCACCAGAGAGAGTGTGAGGGGGGAGAGAGTGGGTGGGGAGGAGAGGCAGAGGGATGAGGTTAGAGTGTTTAGGGGAGCAGTGGCGGAGAGAGGACAGAGGACGGGAGTGAGAGGACAGAATAACAGGGACATGAGACAGTCATAGCAGGACAGGTGAGACAGATAGGTACGGTAGTAGTGGGAGTAGTTGCTTCCAGAGTGCTGCTAGGTTCGGATTTTCTCCAACAGCCTCTCCTAGCGCCCTCACTTTGCAAGGGATCTGGTTAACAACTGCTAAACTGCGCTAAAGACAATACTTAAGCAATACAATAGTTGCAATGCACTTCAATGGGATCACACAACTGTGTGGAAACCAATCAAATTGCAAATTCTATTCAATTTAACCACACTCACAACAGTAGAGCATCTAATTAAAACACCACCTTACTAATGTTGCTTAAATATAGCTAACGTTAAGAGTTGGAATGAGGCCTCTAGAAGTCAATGGGAGAGATTTGGAAAAGATAAAGATCCTCGCTCTGACTGCCGCAGCTCAGACTGCGCTTGGTCTTGCGGTCCTTAGACGGCTGGCGCTTAGAACGGCTGGCATTCTAAGACACTGTTTGTCAATTTATACTGTCCTACAGGTCTAGAGCTGGTCCAGTTTCCACGCTACCTAAATTCACTTCAATCAACCACAGCTCTGAATTCTTTAGAAAATTAATTCCTTCAACCAGCTAATGTAGTTACATCAGCAACAAGGATTCAATTGTACTTACCAAAATCGCTATTTTCTTCCTGTCTACTACAACAGCTGAACACAGTCCAAGCAGGTCGGTCGCTAGAGACAACTGATTAGCAAAACAAACAGCGTTAGTTTTAACCTTACAGCCAGCTAACAGACACGCTCAAACAGCTGACTTGATAATCTAAGAATAATACACAACCAGAATACCAATGCAGAAGTGACATTGTATTTGTACATGGATATATGGTTCTTAGGAGGGTTTTCTTGTAGTCCTTGGTGGTCCATATCTGACAGCCAAGGGCAGATCATAAAATAATGTCTTTGATAGAGGTTATTTCAGAAATGTATGATGCACTAAGGAAGTGTAAGCTGTATGATTGAACTGCTGCTGTTATCAATTTCTACAGGAAGACCCATATGTGATATTTAAGAAGTCTGATAAACCACTTTATGGGAATGATCGGTTTGAAGGATACTGCATCGACCTCCTCAAGGAGCTGGCCAACATCCTGGGATTTACGTATGAGATAAGATTGGTGGAGGATGGGAAATACGGAGCCCAGGAGGACACGAATAGCGGCCAGTGGAACGGCATGGTCAAGGAACTCATGGACCATGTAAGTTGATAGCTACAGTTACAAAGTGCTCCTATATAAAGGGAGGCTTGTGTGCTATTGGACTAGCCTTTCATCTCTAAATGCCAGGGTTTGCTACCCAGACAGAAGTTTCCACCAGTGGCATTGCTAGGACACTGCAGGGTCACAAGCCCTACCACTTCTCTGCTAAAACCCATTGGGCCAAATTTTGTCACAAAACACATTATACTCAATAGCCTTGCAGAAGTATCTAATATAGCTTTATTTTTATTTTTTTATATATATTTTAAACAGTATTATTTTATTTCACTGCTTGGCATCCATGGTGACAAAATAATGTTAATTACATGCTTATAAAAGTTTACCATGGTGTATTTTCACAGTACTTTGCAGTTTTCTCATTTGTTTCCCATGGTTGTACTATGCATTTATTATAGTGGTGTGTCATGTTTATTAGTATGATTTACTATACCTCTCTGGGGTTTATTCCTTAAGCATGCTTTACCAAGAATTTGGTGTTATTGAATCTGCCGTTTTTTTTATTTTTTATTTACTGCATTGATGTTCTTTGTGTTTTTTTTGTGTGTGTTTCTACATGCTTATGTCATTTTGACATTCACTTGTTCATTCCTGTGTTGTCTGCTTATGTTTCTGCTATATCACTCGTAATTGTGCCATTGCAATTTTTATCCAGATTGGATGGCTTAGTGGAAACACATCTGTCATATGTGCTCAATCTTCCAAGTTCTATTCATGGAGGTCCCTTGTGTTTTTTAAAAACATTTCTATGTGTACTGTTTTACAATTTTTCTGTGTATTTAAAACTATGTATTTTAATGCATTGTTTTAGTCTGTGTGTCTATTCTGTACTTGTTTTTACCATCGTTGATGTATAGAATTGTGTCTTGACATATGCATGGGTTACTTAAACTAATTCTGAATTATTTTAAATGTAAGCTCACTTCTAGAACCCATCCAAGTTTTAATCTGAACCTTAACTGCTCAGCATGGCCCTATGGTTTTACTGTCACACTGTTGAGTGATTGATACTGCTATAATTAATCATAAATATAATTATCAGAAAATAGTTGTCTAAATATTACTGCTGTAATCGAGCTGTCCCTTCAGCAATGTATTCATTAAGAAATGCTTTAGGTAACAACTGTCATGCCAGTTATGGTTTATTTTCCAATGATGTTTTTAAACATAAATAAGCTCTATAGCTCTATACAATACAAAGGAGCTCACACTGCCCATGTCTGTGGTGTTGCACCTGTTCTGTGTCTCTGGAACGACAGGTCTATGTTGATTAATCGTCATAAAATATGTGTTACAGTTACAGTTAAATATTGTACACAATGTAGCAGTCCTCCCTTTACTTTAAAGCACACAATAGTGGTGCATTTAGAAATACTAAAACAAACGTTACAGCTAAAAGTCTTTGTTCATGCCTGTAGCAGTCATTGAAAATAATTAAAATGGGGGCAAATGCAAAAGGAACATTTTGCTTCAGAGTAGGACCTAATTGTACTAATTGTAAAACAAATACTTGGAGATAAATTGTACGTCAACAACATATGCATACATTGATTTGTGTAAAAAATGTGATTACCCATGTTTTCATTCCTTGGATTTAAAACCAGTGACCCCAATAGGAACCCATTGCTCACCTTTTTTGCATAGCCAAAGCTATAGGGGAGTACTTACATCTGCCACTGTATTTATACATAAGTAGAGAGTCAATTATCCGGACTAATTGGGACCGATACTAGTTGGCATAATCGATTTGTATGGATAATCCAACAGGTATTAATAACAATTATTGTACCTTTAATAGTGTATAGAATAACGTTAACATACACAAGTACCTACTAATGATATATCGCTAGTAACCTATTCTATCACATTAAACATACAACATTACAAAGCTTTACTAATCATTACATTAATGCAATTCAGTACCTACAGTTAAGGTAGTGAAATACTGTAATTAAATGTATCATATACCAAACTTTGGAAATCATCAAAGAATACAATTCAGTACAACTTTGACATATTACAGAACTTTAGGAATCATTAAACTTCAAACATTCATTAAGATGTTTCTATCCTTTGATACTTGCTGTTAAGGCATTGTAATAATGTGCAATTGAAATGAATAAAATAAAAGTTCTTAGCTGCTCAATAACATAGACAGGATCTCCAGCCCTTACTGACAAAATAGAAGAAAAATCAAGAACGAGGTGACTGTTTTAATTTGCTTAACTGCAACAATTTAAAGCACACAATGCTCCATGCAAGGTTTTTGTGGCCTGAATAATTCTGTAACTTTCATTTGCCTTTATTTTGGCAGCTAAATCTCGTAGCCATTTTAGCAGCAGAAGCTGTGTGCATAATACACTACACGTAATTCATCACATGATTACAGGTGCGTTCGGCTGATTAGACAATACGGTTGATCAAAGATTGGATAATTGACTCTCTACTGTAGTGGCAAATATATGTGCTTCTTGTAGTAAGAATTTTTTTTTTTTTTTTTTTTTAAATCTATTTTCTATCAACTACATTGGTAGCCAAGGTGTCTAATAGTCTAAGTCAAGTCCTCTGCTACATCTCTAGTGGATCAAACTTAGACGAGATAAGTCATGGTTTTTATCAAGAATGCTAGCTTGGAGTTGGTAGTCATCCATCTTGCTAAAAGAAGCACTTTTTGGTCCAGTGCTCACAGTCCCACAGTGCTTAGCTGCAGGGACTTCTTGCAGATGATTAAAAGCATTAAAACTAAAAAGCTGCTGAAACAGAAGCTGGTAAATCAACTGATTTACAAAAGAGGCTTTCAATTTTCACTTAACTGTTATAGGACAGGCCTTATCGTGTGTAAAGGTCTGCTTTGCTAATTTGATTGCCTCTTCCCATCCTCCATTCTTGACTTACAGCCAGCCTATTTTTCTTCTCCTTATGTTTCTGTTGACAGAAAGCTGATCTTGCAGTTGCTCCCCTGGCTATCACCTATGCCCGGGAGAAGGTCATTGACTTCTCCAAGCCCTTCATGACGCTGGGAATAAGTATTTTGTACCGCAAGCCCAATGGTACAAACCCTGGTGTTTTCTCCTTCCTGAATCCACTCTCTCCTGATATCTGGATGTATATTCTGCTGGCTTACTTGGGTGTCAGTTGTGTGCTGTTTGTCATAGCCAGGTAACACGTCAGCTTTAGCGATTTTTTTAGCAATTGTTTAATGAATAACTATCAACACATACCTTTTTTGGGTTGTTTATTGACTGAACCTTTGTATCTCTCTGTAGTACAGAATAGTCTAAACTGGCACGGGAATTAAGTGTACTAGTGATGTCAGTAATAATTCCCTGGGGGGATTTGCTAGTTCCCTTGAAACAAACGGGGGGAAATTATAGTATACAGCAAGTATCTGTGTAGGTATTTAATATCTTTAGGATTAAAACAATATGAATGTGACTTGAGAACTGTGGCTTTTAGAACAACATATCATGTTGGTGAATAAGAAATGCATAGTTAAATACCTCTAATCCATTGCTGCCCTGCTTGACATAAGAAAGCAGTTAAAAAGCAAAGCCCAGCTAGCAGCTTTTACGACAAGCTGTAAATTCGTCTATTCTGAAAATCAAAGAGATAATATTGGCTTTGATCCTTTTCTTTTCTTTGGCAGCTTTTAAATTTTCCTTTATTTAACTGCCAGGATTTCACTTACAAATAGCTCAGAAATGGACCCCCTCTCCCCATGAGCAGTAAGAAGCTGCAGTATGCATTAAGAATAAGGACAAGCTATTCAAGACACCATTTATGCTACATTTGAAAATAAACATCAAATGCATTAAATATGATAGGGGGTCAAACATATAAATTGCAATATTTGTCTTGTCATATTTTCCCTCATATTTATAGTCAGTCAAGACAAATGTACTTACATATTTACATGTAAAATGTGCTGAATTAAAATAGGCTTCTATATATAATATGGTAGCTGCTCAGTAGACATCAGGGCTGCATGCAGCTGCACAAATTGCAAATGCAATATTCTTACCATGGAATTGCAAGTCGTGCAAGAGACTGCTTTAGAATGAGCCTGTTTACTGTACATTGCCCTAAAGACAGGAGGCACATTTCTAGCCAGTGCAAGTCTAAAATTTTAAGTCTGATTTTATTTGTTTATAAAGTATGATGTAAAAACAGTCTGTAGATGGCAGAAAACAGTTTCCCAAAGAGCTCCTTCCAAAATGTCCCCTGCTGTGCAGGCTGACACGACATAAGTGATGAATCCTGTCTCGAAGAATAATTGAAGCAGTTAACTGAATGTTACACATTACATCGTCTCACTGCACACGCGGGCAGCTCTAGAAGAGATAATGTGGAGTAACAGAAACCATCTGAAGAGTGGCATTACATTAGTCATATTAGGGACTGTGTATAGAAACAGTCACAGCTGCACTAAGGAAGCAGTTTATCATGTCCGGATTTACAGACAGGATGACCTGGCTGCCCTTCCTCTATTTGTATAAGGAAGGTTTTTTTCACCTTGCTTCAAATACAGAATCATAGTGGACAGTGTTGGTTAGGTGTGTTTTTTTTGTTTTTGTTTCTTTTAACAGTGTGTCCTACATTAACTCTTACCCTTTAAACAATAGGGCAGATGAGTTAAATAGACTTGCATGGGTTCTTTTGACCATGCCCCAGCAGTTATGGGGTAAAGGTAGGACTCCATTATTAGCCTCTCCTCATGAGAAAGAAATGATGCTGTTTACAGATAGATCACAAGATAGCAGCCGGAAGTTGCATTGTACTGACAGGCCTATTTGGAGACTGTCAAAACTGGCATAGTGAGTGTTTACCTGACTATACAGTATACAGAACGTTTTTGACTTTGATTCTGTTAAAATCCATAGTGGGTTTTTTTGTGTTGTTTTTAATGGTTTTAAGGCTGTTGATAGATTACGCTAGTAGAGAGAAAGAAAAGATGCTGAATTTTATGTTCTCAGTGTTTCAGTTTTTCCTCAGAAAGACTGATCTCCTTAACCATTATTATTTCTCAGACGTTGCTCAAAATGACACAAGCCTCAATTGACTCAATTGTGCATTTCTTCATAATCTTCAGCTCTTGAAAAAAAAAAAAAACTAGAGATTTTTCATAAAATATTACTTAAATAATTATGCATTCATTCGCTAAATCTGAGCTGTGTAAATTTAGAAAGTGATAAGTACATTAAAGTGGCGACTTTAATTACTCTATACACCAGTATAGTCATAATGTGATTAAACAGCAGATACAAAATGAATTTTTCCTCATGAATTATTGGTCCTGTACAAAAGAAGCTCTGCACTTGGTGAGTTAAATTGACTTAAATTAAATGTTCAACTTCTTTTAATAGCTTAGAACTTTGCTTCTGACTTTATTGCAAATATTTTTAAATTCCCTTCACTAGAAGGGGTGACATTTAATGTTCGTTGAAGGGCAAGAATGAATTATTATGCACTCCAAAATGGATAACTGTTTTGCTGTGATGTTCAATGCGAGTCTAATCTGCTGTCAGAAGGCTGTTGTCATGTGGAAATTAAATGTCTGCTTCTGTGTAAACCTCCCCCCACCTTTTACAAAGTAACAATGATTCCATGAAGACAGACTCCCATTTTTGTATTAATGACCCTTTTCATAACAGTGCAATATTTTGCCTTGCTAATTGCAGGGTAGGGATTCACAGCAACAAGGGTTTTTTTTTTTTTTAACAAGCTGTAGTGACAAAGCTTTTTTAGCCATTAAAACGGGAAGGCTTTGAGTTTCTTTTCTTTCTTTCTTTCCTGCAAACCTTGGTTTTTGTTAGAATAATATTGCGATTACAGGGGTGTTTGGACATGAGTACTGTACTTTTACTTTTTACTTCTGGAAACCTAGCAGCTAAGTGGACAGAGGTATTTAAGTTAATGAACGTTGAAAAAATGGAGACAACAGTTAACTAATGGTACATAGTAATATAAAAAAATGTCATTAAGAAAAATAAATAATAATTGTGTTCTGCTTTAACAAGCTTGTGGAGCATTACTCTAGTAAAAGGCTTTAAAGGGTAGGGCATAGCAGGAATAGTTTCATTAAAAGTGATTTGATGATCCAATCCTACAGTAGTGTTATAAAGTGTATAGTATAGACCTGACTAGAAAAAACACTGAGTGTTGTCAGTGTCAGTGTTGGTCTTTCAAACTGGGATTCAAATCTGCTATAGTAATGTATGACTTTTATATCACTGGTAGTATTTTTATTATTAAACTATGTGCCTTTTTTATACATTTGTATTAGTTTCTAAATATTGCAAATCCTTACCATTAACAAAGAAATATGTAATATGCTACTGCATCATTTGCTACTAGTTAATAAACAAAAACTAAAAATGGCACTTAAAATAATGCATGATCACTATGGCATGCTATACTTCCTTGAACTATGCCATATTACATCCTAGAATTAATTTTAATTTGTCACAGTCAAATCCAATATAGAACAAACAACAGGAAGACGCATTTGAATTCCATACAATTTACTGCATTACCCTTGCGAGTCAGAAAATCAATCTTAGCACACAATGTCAAATTACAAGAAAGGATAGATAAAATGACATTTATGCCTTCTCTAATTATTTCTAGATCAACATTTATTGGTAAAAAAGAAAAACAGGGTTTATTTGAATAAACAATTATTATTATTATTATTATTATTATTATTATTATTATTATTATTATTATTATTATTATTATTCAAAGCAATGTACAGAACAGTAAACAAAATATCGTTAACCCTCAGTTTACTGAACACAATTATAAAATGGGTTGGATAAATTAAATGCTGTTCACATGACCATATCTTAAGAAAGCCAGGGTTATTGGCAATAGGCTGATTGTACAATTATGATTAAAGCTGCATTATCCTTTTCCCGGTTATCACATATTTCACGATTTACGTGAAATGTACACATTGCTGTGTAATATGTAGTCCCATTTATGAAAGAATAGTGTAAATATACATATTTTATATCACTTATAAAATACATACAGCAAGCATTTGCCTTATTGACACACTACCTACTGTGCAGTTTCTTCAGTTCACTCTGACCATTACAAGAAGGGGACATTTTGTTTTTTTATTTGATAATTCACTTCTGGTGAACATAGAATGTCTTCAAAAAGTGGACATAAAAAAGAAATATTCTACAATTTAGCATATACTGTTTTTTACCAGGTAAGCATTTAAATATTTAGGAACATTTGTTGTTTAATAACTCAAGGGGAAATTTTTAATTTTTTTCTGCTTTGATTAATATTATGTTTAATCATGAGATGTCTTGAAATACCTATTTTTAGACCGTGAAATGCTGTAAAGTGAACCGTTTTTTTTTTTGTTTACCATGAAAAAAATACAGCCCTTATTATGACGGAGAAGGGCGCGCTAGATGCTAGCTATAGATGTTTTGTGTAGCTCCACTGAGGTTTCTAGAACTTCCCTCCCAGCCTGTTATTTAGCATTTGAAGCATGGTGAAAAAAAAGCATTTTATTAACCCTGGAACTTTGAGGCCATCCTAACAATACATTTGAAGCCTGAGAGTTCTAGAGTTAAGGGCCTTTTCCAATGTTACTGGCGATATGATCATACCAAAGAGAAAAGCTGCAACTGTCATCTAAGTTGGTTCAGAATATGCACCTATCTGCTTGTAAACTTTTTAAGAAAGAATTGGGTAAGTTCATGAATATTTCCCCTTCTTTTTTCTTTCTTTTCTCTTTTTATAATTTTGTCATAAAATAGAGGCTAAGCACATAAAATGGCCTATGCTGGCATGCAATGACAATTTTTTACATTACATGAGCTCATTTAAATAACATTGAAAGACTACTGAGCAATGCGTGTTGTGATATAGCAGATCAGTGCAAATGCAGATATTGTATGTTCTATGAAAAAAAAAAAAACTAAAAACATAGTTTGTCTTCTAAGTTATATACATTATATAGAAAACAGATAAAACTGCAGCTATGTCTAACACAATTCCAAGTGTTGAATGTTTTGATGGATGCACCCATTGAAATTGGTGAAACTTTATTTGATTGGCACAAGCTGATAAAATGTATTGGAACAACCGCATACTTTGGATATAATAATATAATTTTTTTCACATTCACAGAGTTTTATCAGTGCCTGTTTTATCAATAAAATAGTGTGATACAGTGTAAAATAAACAATTCTAGACGGTTATAAAGAGGCCCTTGCCTATTTAGAATGGTTTAATGAATATCAAACAGTATAACTATACATATAAACAGACTTTGAATAAATACTTTATTAAATCACTCATAAGTCAAGGCTTGCTGAATAGGGTCTAATACTTCCAGAGAAAGTCCTGCTGGTCCGCAGGGACCCCTTTGTATATGCGTAGTCATTATTATAACACAAATAAGCAAGACAAGCCAATATGGAGAGATCAAGATCCATATATACACACACGCACAAATATGTTTTTGTGAGAATTTGAAGTGTATTGTAAGTTGATGATCACAACAAAGAACAAAGAAAAAAAAAAAAAAAAAACAACCTTAGCCAGCCAGCCAGCTTAGCTCTGCAGTAATTGTTACACTGGCCAGTCCACAAACTAATTGATTTGTAAAGCTCCAGTGGAGCCTTTAATTCCTGGCATATTGTTTTTTAAATCCTTTACAAGTGGGGTCACAAAAAGGCAAAAGGTGTAGATTCATTTCTTAAATGCCTGGGATTTTTAGTCACTACCTAACAAATAAAAGGGAAACTTTGAGCAAAGGTTTCAGGGCAAACAGAAATGTTTAGTCAAAGTCAGTGCTGTTCGATGGTTGCTTTGTATGTGTACTAATCATGTTTTTCTTTTTGAATGAGCTTTGTTCCCTCTCTTTCTCTCAGTCTTAAAGCCACTCTGTTTTATATAAGAGCTTATGCACGATTCCTTAAAATATATTTTTATGATAATGCAAAGTATAATCTCCTTCATCTGTTTTGTAAATGATAAAACCAGCAGGAGTCGGTACAGAACATGTTTCAATGTAAACTACACCCTGTTACCTATTTCATTCCCTGACATTTCTATTTTATTTACTGTATATACCCTACAGTAAACCAATATATCATTATCTGTCCAAAGTAAAAAACAAAATGATATGTTTGTCTTAGGAAAAATGAACTGCATTTTATGGCAGTAGCTAAACACAAGATGGTATCAACTTATTATGTAGTGAAAGGTCTAAGCAGTTTTTTTTTTCATGGACATTACCATATAGCAGGATGTTACTTAGTGATAATGTATAAAATATGTACAGATTTATAGTTTTATCTATGTCTATCCCATGCTTGCACAGGCAAAAGTGAGTTTAGGTAGGCACTGCAAATATGAAGTGTCTATTTTCAAGGCAGCCTTTTGTCTTGTGTTTTCCTGTTCTATTATATATAGCAGGACATTGTTCTAGCTTATCTGGGTATGGTGATGAGTAAAATAATAATTTCCTGTGAATAATAGGTGCTTCTAGTTAATATTCAACCATATGATGTGTAAATATGCTTGATCAAATATATATATATAAAGAGATTAGGAGGTATTTTCTGTCCCATTAAACCACTGTCAGGTATAGCAATCCATAATACTAAAACACTTATATATTTTTTAATCTGAATAAGAGGTAAGTAGCTTCTGTTTAATAATGTCAGCCAATCCATCATACTGTACAAGGGAGGCGTTTTCTAATTCTTAGACTCGTTTTACACCCCCTGTCCTGAAATACACACTATTCTTTTTGAATGATGCTTGATTTGGTTTATGCAGACGCCAGTGCTTTTGTTTTTGTTCTTTGGAGAACGATTTCCAACAGCATAGGGGTTGTGCTATGCATACGCAATAGGCATTTTACATTTTTACAATTGTGCCTATACCCTACAGGAATCTCTTACCTATTGACTACTATGTACATCATTTGAAGTATCAAAACCCTGAGATCAAGCAACAGAGCAATAACTATCCTATAGGCATGTACAGGTTACCAGTGGTATCAGTGTAACTGCTCTATTGTATCATAATATTGTAGGGCTGCAACAAAGTGTACATTTTGACCTTCGAAGGTTCGGAACACATTACCAAAGGAAGGTTCAAACCTTCGATGGTACTCATTTACATTATTTACTGGTGACATCACCATATAGCTACTTGTTTATATATTTGATTGAAAATCATTTTATTTTACGGGTAATACATATAAAAGGAATAAAACATTCACATGTAGTTTAAAAATACGTTATATAGAACAGTAATCATGTTTTTATAATTTTAAATAAAAATAAAAATACACATTGTTTATTTATACGTAATTGAAGATGTTTGTGATACATACAGTAAGCTTGCATTGCACAACTGCAGTGGTCTGAGGCAAAACAAAGATTTATTTAACAGTCACCGTTCCAAGGAGGACATCAGTCACATTTTAATACTACAAAAAAATATTAATACTAATAATAATAATATGAACTTGCGCTTGTCAAGTGACCCCAGAGATTGGTTATGCCTCCATGATACGAGTTGCTTGCACAGTTTGCATTCAACAACAACATTTAACATTTAACAACATTTAACAACAACAAAAAGAAAAAAATCCCAAACAGCAGACGGGGTTTCGAGACATTTCTTTCAATACAGCTTATGCTATACAACGCTTTGCTGTCCAGATGAAGAATGAAGAAATTAAAGGTTTGCTTCTAGATAACACGAGCTGGAGTGGGGAGAGATGGACGGTGCTCATTTTTTAAATTAAAATGATTAGTGTTATTGTATATTTTGTATGTTTCAAACATTCTACCGTAGGCACTGTCTTGTACACTAGATATTCAGTACATATTTTACTGAAGCACTACAATCTCTATAGCCGCCCCAGTGCTTTGGATACTACACCCTGCTCCATACACGGCAGCGGCACCATATAGAGTTGTTACATATAATGATTTGGTAGCGGATTTTAATACAACAACTTTTGTTTATGTAATATGCATTATACATATCAAAAGATCGAATTTTGCAAGTGAGTGACATTTAATGTGTGATTTGTAGTATTCATATATTGTCAAACAGTTTTTGTTAACAGGAGAAAAAAAAAAGCACAGTGCATCAATGACCTCTGACGAACCTTCGAAGGTTTAAAACAACCTTCGAATCCCTGGCTAGTGAACAAACCTTCAAACTTTCGAACCTTTGAACACAGCCCTATATATTGTATCCAATTTCGGCCATTATTTATCTGAATCTCAAGTGTCATATCCAGTGTAGAAAAACACTTTGTGAGAAGAGAGGCGAGGGCAATCATGTTTTAAGCGAGCTACATTTAAAGGATAGCTTAAGTTAGTGCAATTCTGTTTGTATGGTTCCAGACACTTTTGAGGAGCTGCTGAGGCTTGTAGGACCATGAATAACCTGAAATGACACTACAATGTGTGAGCTTACTTATCAATCCAACGATTGCTTGTAGCAGGATTCCAAACCATACCATATTCTTGCACAGTCAATGATCGATGACTCTTGCTCACAGTCTCTCTTCTGATTAGCCAAAGGCAAAATGTTTCTGAAAATGTTTTCTCAAATTAGAACCCTGGTTTACTTTGGGAAACATGTTTCCTTGTTTTGGGAAACATGTAAACATCCAGCAATGTATTGGGGGATATACCTTCCATATGATTGCATACCTCAATGTAAGGTGGCTTATTTGAAATCATTCAATCAAAAGAACAACCACAACAGTGAAAGTTTCATACATTGCACTGCAAAACTTGCTAAGTGCCTTCAGTGTAGGTTCCATCATAGGTATAGCAGGAAAAATAATATGAATGCCTATATATAAAATAACATAGCTGTCTGCAGTATCCACACCACTTTGGTACACTTACAAGGAGAAACCTGGAGAATAATTGTGCCCAGCTGTATGTAGCCTGTGTGGTTTAATGGTTATAAAAGGCTGTGGGCTGCCAGCAGGTCCTTCTGCTTCACACAATAGGCAAGTCTCTTCCAAGAGTGCTGTAAATCTAGATCCACACAGTTCCCTATGGTAAAGGATAATTTGTGCCTGTACTGTATATATAATAGCACTGCAACCTCAGTTTAATGTTTTTCAAAAGTAATTTCTGTGCTTTTTTTACCCATTGTTTGGAAAAACATAATTTTATAAATATTACTGGTATGTCCCGTCTAGTGGTCATTTCTATACAGTGTTTATCTAAAACCCTGCCACAATAATACACTTCTTAGATTCACAATTTGAAGATAATCCTTTGACTTGAATATTATTATTATTATTATTATTATTATTATTATTATTATTATTATTATTATTTATGCCACTTCCACACAGATCTACATTAAGTACTTTCAGTCCAAAGCTATTTATCAGTATCTTGCTGTCAGTGCACAGTCAACCTTTGAGAGTGGTTTTGTGTAAGTGGTATGTGCTGCCCTGTGTACATTAATCATAGTTTTAGGTCTTTTAATATGTTTGCTTATGATTTTGAGTTCCAGACAGCCAAGACTGATCTTAATTTAGAGATGATAATACAACAGTATGATTAGATCTTCAGATTATCTCTTAATGAGTGTTTCCTAATGCTGAGCTGGTGTTTGAATCAAACTGGTCTGATGGGGGAAAATTACTGTAATAGTCATTTCTTGTTCTGCAGCACACTTGCATAACACTTCCTGTATTTCTAATTGAATGTTCAGCTGCCGAATGTAATGATTGATTAAGCTTAGTGCCTCGTTTTTAATTAAATAATCTTATGAAAGCGTTATTTATTAAACAGGAATTTGTGTATTATATGGAATTCTCAATGGAGTTTAAAATGGTAGTCTTTGCAACAGGAAGTTGCCATATGTGCTGCCTATCCATATCTCCGGAGAATCTGTTGGCAATTGATTATTTAGTTGACCCTTCACTTTCAGGTAAGATGGTGTAATATGGATTTAAGATCGAAAAAATGAAACATGTAGAGTTAGACCAGTGTTCCCAAAAGTTTGGGTCAAAGTATCTGACTGAATTGTAAAAAGTTTTAGTATGGCACAGTAATGTTCAGAAAGTATTTTGGCAGCTAATGTTGAAAATAAAAATAGCAAAAATGATGTTACCTTACATTTTACCAGCAGTATTTCTTAAAATAAAACAACATCGATATTACAGTAAAAAAAAAGAAAACAAAAACACGTTTATATTTCTCAGATTCTAACTATGAAAAGTGTACTCTAATGTAAGTTCCTTGAAGGTTTGTAGTTAATTGAACTGTTATCCATTAGTTTTTGTTGCATTTTTAAAATGTCATATTGTGTACTTACACGTGTACCTTGAGGTTTACCACATCTCTGATGCTGCAGCAAAAAACATTTCTTGCTTTAAACATTTACAACTTTTCTTGTTTTTCTGAACACACTTTCCTGGAATTAAGTCCTAATAAAAGTTCAGAGGGATTTTATGAAATCCATTGCTTGTTGGACTTTTGACTACTTGCATTGCTTCAACCATCCCAAGTATTGATTTGGTATAGCTCAAAAGTTGTTCTCCAACCTATCTTAGATATCACTAGAAAACTGATCTATAACCCATCAATCCTCTCTTCTTCTCACCATGTTGAAAAGTGCTTCAATTGGTCTATTTTGATAGCTTTTGAAATTAGCAATTGGCTTATGGAATGTAAGATGCGTTTACCTGTGGATTCTGCCATCTGGTAGACAGTATTTAATAGAAGACATTTAAATCCAATCTCATGCAAAGGTATTTGGTATGAGCTCTATAGGTGTCTAAGGCATCATGAAAATCACCTGGTCCTGAGGCAGAACAATCCTGACTGGAAAATTTTGCAGTCAGTTCTCATCTGCGGTGGATAGATTGCTGATACTGTTACAAGTCATCTTGATATTGACCTTGCACAGCCTATTGCTTCAGCAACTCTAAAGACCTGAGATAAAAAAGGTTATTTCTTCCAGATTAAACTGACAACAAAGCACTCAGCATGTTACATACAAATATAGGTCCACCATGCACCATACAATGGGATCTTTTTTGTATGCATAACAGCATTTTTGTTTCCCAAATCTGCTCAAGCTGGGTAAAATGATGACTCCCTACTGTGGTGCAAGACAGAAAATCTCTTTGCATGTTGTAATTATCGTATAATACTTCATAGCTCTAGGACACCTGGGGAACAGTTTCCATGCAAGGTTACTGTAAACAGGAACTCACATTAGTCATCTTAATGTAAGATCAGATCATTTAGTATTTTCATGCATTGCACAAGCTAACTTGTAAAAGACTGTTACAGCAAAAAGGACCTGTTTTAGAATATTGGACACTGGATACCTTCAAAATGTCCTAATCCTACCACTCCAACAGAAAAGAAACCGGGTCATGATATTTAATTGAAAACCAATCAACCTTCACTAATGTAATGTCACTTTTACTTTAGAGAAATAAATGAAAAATCTCTTTCCAGGTAAAGGACATGCTTTAAAGAAGGGATGGTGCTCTAATGTTGTGATAAGATGATGATGAAAATGGAGTGGTTGCTCGATTGAATTTTATTGCGCTGGA
>CM060251.1:7289089-7369089 GCA_030684275.1 Acipenser oxyrinchus oxyrinchus
GTGGATTAAAATATGGTGGCATCATAACAATTAGAAAGCCATAAGCCTCCATTTAATTCAGGCTTTGTTTTTCAATTCAATGGCACTGTTCAATTAGACTAAGGAGGACATGGCTTAAACACACCACCGGATTTGCAAACATGCCAAAGAATTTTGTTTACATTCGATACACCATTCATTTATTATTATTTATTTATTTAGCAGACGCCTTTATCCAAGGCGACTTACAGAGACTAGGGTGTGTGAACTATGCATCAGCTGCAGAGTCACTTACAATTGCGTCTCACCCGAAAGACGGAGCACAAGGAGGTTAAGTGACTTGTTCAGGGTCACACAATGAGTCAGTGGCTAAGGTGGGATTTGAACCGGGGACCTCCTAGTTACAAGCCCGTTTCTTTAACCACTGGACCACACAGCCTCCTATTAATTAAAATGACATACACTTTAACTGAATGGATTATAATGCAAACGCACCAAGGCCATTCACCATCCAGGTCTCATAAATTAGAAACTCCTCATCGAAAAGGACCAGCCATTTAAATCCCACAGGTCTATACAGACCAGAACCAGTTTGGTTCTTCTCATTCCACTTGAGTCTTGTCTGTTGTTCCACAAAGTCTGGTCCTTTCCTGCTATAATGTGAGGATGCCAAATTGCCTACGACTACAACTGCAAGAATGTAGAACTTTGAGACCTAGTGGTTAACACCCTTTCCTCTTTTCTGCTAGGTTCTGAGCTCATGCCCAAAGCCCTTTCCACCAGAATTGTTGGGGGTATCTGGTGGTTTTTCACACTGATCATCATTTCTTCATATACTGCTAACCTAGCCGCATTTCTAACAGTGGAACGCATGGAATCGCCCATAGATTCGGCAGACGATTTGGCTAAACAAACGAAAATAGAATACGGGGTAGTGGAAGATGGCGCCACAATGATGTTTTTTAAGGTAGGTGACTTTTTATCTCTTTTTCAAAGATAGCCAAAAGAACACTTTATGGGATAGATAGGGCCTGAAAGATCACAGTTATCCCAAACAGTAGGTACAGTAGCTTCAATATATATATATATATATATATATATATATTAATGTACCATTTTATAATGTTTGCAATCATTCAAAGTGTTTTTTTTATTGCAATTATGCCAATATATATATATTTTTTTAGTAACGTTTTTTGATGTCTGTTTTAAGTTGCATTGTCAAAGAGTTCAGGAGCTACTCTTGAGTTCTGTTGCTTGCCAATGGAATATGTAATGTAGGTTAGAGCAGCCAAAATGTTTTAATATTAGCAAGCACCAGCACCATCTTTTTGTGCTGGAGTGCATTGCGAGAAAAACAAAAGGAATTTTGATCCACAGTGGCTGATCACTAGATAGTTCTGGCTCTTATTTCTACAAACACACTGTGACACGTTACATTGTGACATAAAGCAGGTATACATGTGTTATTAAAGGTGTTGATGATTATTAACAAGGAATATGTTGCAACAACATTTGAATGACACATTAATAGCGTCCCATATATTACACGAGTGATTATAAGTCACCTCCCCATTGTAGCCTATGTGCACCTGGAAGACATCAAAATGACTGAACCATTACGGTCAACATACCTAAGGGGGAGAATGATGAGAAACAATACACAACAAACAAATACAGTAGAACGTCCAAGTTACGAAGACCAAACTTGTGAAAATCCAAATTGTATAGTGTGGCAAGAAGATGCAGTCATGTGAAATGTTCACATCGATTGGTGTAAGAGACCAAACATAATTCTTTGAGGGAAAGGCAAAATCCAACAAGGTGTAGTTAGAAGGTCTGCCATTTAGCTAGCTGAGCTTTCTAAAAATAAAGGCTGTCAGGAGAGTTGCAGAAGCTGTCAAGGGGAGAGATAGAATCAAAATACATTGGGATTACCAGGGAAGGTTTTTAGATGACAAGTTGTGGCTTGAGAACTATTCCCCAAAAATATTTAAAGCATTGATTGCTGGTATGTACTATAAAAGAGTAAAGGTTGTATTGTGTATAAATATTCTGATAACAAAATACCTAGAGCACAGTATTTAGCCCAACAACCAGATACCCATATGTATCCTATACAACAAGAGTATAAGTTCAAATATATGACTTTTGCCAATCCCTGCTATAATTCATCAAAAGTATTTAATAACTCAATATTGTTTAGCATTGATTATACAATATAACTGGTGTTTCCGATACCTATTTTTTGAGATGCAGCATTATGAATTTCTAAGGATGAAAAAGTACAAAACACAAAAGAAAAGAATGATGCACAATCATAATCAGAAAAATGTAATATCCTACAGGCTTGGAACTCAACCCATATTGTATGTGGTAGAAAGCTGCAGGCAATTGATTGCTTTCAGTCTGGGCACACAGTCAGGACTTGTCCGGTATTCATTTCACGACAAGTATGTTTGCACTCTCGCACAACTTGAATATTCATGATTTATTTATGATAATTGCATGGTGTGTAATGTATAGATGGGGACAGAATTTGCATTAGAATGGTGAGTAGCAGGTGAATGGTTCCCTACACAGTGATCCCTGTGGCACACTACCGACAGGCATGCGTGGAAGAGAAAGCTGGACTGACAGCAGGGGTACAAACACAGAGGAGTACCAGGAAAACTAGCAGTTAGCCAACTAAGGGTATTCAATAAATGTAAAATATGTATATACTATGTACAGTATCACTGATAATTAAGACTTATGGTATGACAGGGTGTTGTGGTATGGTGAAATATCACAACGACTGTGGAGGTTGCAACACCTCTAATCCGACACAGAGGAGAGTGGAGAGAGAGAGAGAGAGAGAGAGAGAGAGAGAGAGAGAGAGAGAGAGAGAGAGAGAGAGAGAGAGAGAGAAATTATTCTATATATAATAGACTACAAAAACTATAAACACCACCAGTGCCAGTACTTATTTTTTTCTTGTGTTTCTAAGATATTAGTTGGTGGTATAATTATAGCAATCAAATTTCATTGCCTAATATTGATTGCAGTGTGCAATGTGCTGATGAGTTTGGTGGTGTTTGAAAGCACTGTGCTTGAGAATTACATAGTGGTAAAATGTCTTTGCCTATCAAGATTTGCTCTTTGTGTGTAGAGTAGATCAGTATCAAATAATTGACATTAAGTGTTGTTTATTGACCCCGGAAAGCTTTGTCAATGTGACCCTGTCCCCAAAACATGCAATGCATTGTGACTGACTCAGCAAAATGGGCTCCAGTCAAATGTTTGTCCCAGATGTATTACTTTTTGTCAAAAACAAGGGATACATTTTTTTTAGCAGTTATTTTTTGTGTTCATAGAGACTACAACAATAATGCTGAATATTGTTACTATTGAGTCTCACTTATTAGCTAATGTAATTGCATCTAATTATGACTCAGAAATGGAGTTATTTTTCACTCTGTTTCCCTTGGCAGTTGTTTAAGTGAGACGCTTATGGTTTTCTTTAATTCATCGTCTTGACAGAAAAAAGGAAAAAACGCTCAGAAGATGTTTGAATCGCTATAAGAAGGAAAATTAAATCATTAGTAAACATATCATTTGTTAGCTGAGAAATACAAAAAAGTCTGCCAATTTAAATATGAGCTAAACACATTATAGTTGCATGCTGTGTGCACCTTAGAACCCCTTGGTTCATTAAATTTAAATAACACATATAAATATGTTTCATTAAAGTTGTAAAACAAACACAAATTAATCATACTTTTTTCATGTAGGGAGTTAAAAGAAATCCCATGTTTATAGTTAAGAGGTCATTTTTAATTATCAGATGCAATTGCAGTTTGTGTGAACTCACGGCAACATGAATTTTCCAGACATTTTATTCATCAATATACAGTAGAATTTGCAATATCAGAGGTTGTGTGGATAGGGGAAGATTCAATAAAAATACAGCTTCTACTGATGACATTTAACCAAATTGTCCAGAGTCCCTGTATATGTGTTTAAAATTAAGGGCATAGAGAATGGTAACACAAGTTTTTGACCCTTTAGTTACTGTAGTTGTGTGTAATGGTGCCATAAAACTGTGAAATAGGTGCAATTTTTAAAAATTGAATCTATCCTGAAAAAAACTGGCAGAGGTGTATAAAAACAATTCACGAATGAGAGGAGGCCATTCGGCCCTTCTAAACTTGTCCGGTTCCTAGTCGTTTATTGATTTCAAAATGTTGTCAGTTGGGTCTTAAAGGATTCAAGTCAACAACATGACTTGGTAACCCTTCCACACTATCTACAGTGGCTAAATTATTCTAAGTTGGATATTTTATTGTAGGAAAGAGCGACAGATGTACTGGAGGACTATGAAACAGGAGCATTGCGTTTGAACCTGGCTTACCGCCAAGAAAATGTCACAATAAAGAGAGACTCCCCCTGAAAAATAACAGTTAGCATTGCAGCACGGAGCACCACAGGCCATCTTTGTGATCTGCTGTATTTGAGCCATCAGTAGACCTGAGACGAATACATAATGACATACCATAACAGATGTTATCATTTTGGTTAGTTCCTGATCTATGTCAAAAAGTGCTTACGAGTGAAAACATAAAACCAAATGAAATCTAAACACACTGTACTTCAAAACCCTGAAACTAAGTGAATCAGTGGCACAGTCATAATTTCTTAACGTTAGAAAAATATAATTGTATTGGTAAGTCCTTCCAAAAACACAAATATCACTTTAGTAAAGGCTACAGCTAAGTAACCACTGATGGCAAATTGTCTTTTCCCTCTGCAGTGAAAGTCATTCAGGTCAGATTGAGGTTCATCGACAGTGTACTAGATCCCTCCCCTTTTATTGATTAATATGTTCTATGTCTTATACAGAAGAATGTACTGTATCGGTTAAAAAGATAAACATAATATGATGTATTTGTTGTGATGGTGAATGTACAGTATCTTTTGTTAATGGACTATATACTATATGCAGTGTTTCTGCTGTGTATACATACATTGATATGCTGTTGTGTAAATGTTTATTTTAAAGCATATGGGTCAAAACCCCCATGTCTATGGACGGTTCCAAAGATTTGTTGGCTCAGTACCATTTTTTCTTATGTTTCCTTCACTTACATCTCATTAATCTCAAAGTGAAGTTCTTTGTTGAGTTTTAATTCTGCCCTTTACTGTTTTTTTTTCAGTGATTTAGCATGTGAATTATCAGAGATTGTATAAACCCTACACAGCTTTTTTTTGTTGCTCAGAATAAGAAAAAATTGCAACCTCAAGGCAAATATTGGTGCACTGTTTTATAATTCAATACTTTTTATGATGTTAAACACTGTTTTGATAGGTATTTTTTAACCTTTAAATGTTGCTTAAATGTTATATATATATAATTGACTTGTAAAGTTGCAATTTAGTATAATTAATAAACAAAATTAGATTTAGGACACTGTTCTTACATTGAAGTACAGTTTGCTTTATAGTCAGCAATGGATCATTTTATTGTCTTGGCAAACCGTATTTGATGATGTTTCATTTCCATTGTGAAAACAAGGTTTGTTATGTAATTTCTTCTATATTTAGGTAGTGCTGCCAATATCTCTAATACAGTAAAATCCATCTTAAAAACAAATGAGTCATACAATACTTACTAGGGCCTTGTTACACTCTGTTGTAATATATGATAAGAGCAATGTTCCCACAATAGGAAGCTGGGCCTACCCTTACTACTGTAATTGTCATAGTAATATGTTTTTGCTACAGAAGTCATCAGTATCAAGCATGTTTCATTATATTTGATGCTATAACAAGCAGAGTAGACAGGTAGACTTAGAAGTATCAATCAGTCTGTCAATTGATGTTAACTTGACCTTTTTATTTTTTTGTTCTTTTTTGTTCTCAAGAAGACCAGTGGCAAACTATGATGTTTATTGATGTCATTTTTATTTTAGAATAATTTCTCAGTAACAGCATTGTAGATCTCAAATTAGAATACAATTATAGCACTACTGGTAAATGAGATATGATGCATTGGTAGGTATCTTTAACCTGCATTTCCATTCATGAGATGAGTGGCACATTGCTCATTTGTTTCTAAGTGCAATGATGCATCAATGACTAGAAAATAACAGACACTGATGAATTAGTCCAATTAGTCTCTGTTTGATCAATTGGTATAGGAGTAAGCCCAAACCTAAATTTGGATTCAGGATTTTTTCATTCAGGAAAACCACGTATAAATTTGACCTGATGCATTAATGGAAGCATATATATATATATATATATATATATATATATATATATATATATATATATATATATATATATATAATAGATGGGCTTCAGTGATAATTCCATTCAGGGTTTATGTGACATCATAAACTACAAGACCTAGGTCAAGTAGTTTATAATCTGTCACAAAATTATTGACCAGAGGGAAGCCTATTGTTACCGACAGGGGCCTTTAAAGGTAACAATAGTCTTCTCGAGGGGCATTTCATTTTCCACTATGGCAGAGTCTGCAGTACATAGTTAATATATGAATCAGTCAAGAAAATAAGTGAGGCAAGGTTGAATAATAAATATGACTTTATATATTGTGTTTAAATATAGCTGCTACAGCATACTTAAATAAATATTGACTTATATATTTTGTTTAAACATAGCTGATACAGCATAAGTAAATAAATAAATAACAAATAAATAACAGAAAATGTTTTGAAGTTCATATCGCATAGTTATCAAAGTTTTTCTCCGTCTCCGTCTGGTTGGCTGACTGCTGCATAATCCAGTTTATATCCCGCCCGTCATATTTGTTTTCGTTGAGTTGAATTTCTTTGAATCTCAGAAAGTTAGAAAACAGTGACAGTGGTGTTTTAATCACTATTTTAGTGTTTGGAGCATCTTTCACTTGTAGTATGTTTTATAATTCATTTTCTGTTAACCCACAGAATTGGTGTTCAGCCATTTTCTCTTGTGAAGAGTGCAGGGGAGAAGGCGTTCCTTTGAAAAGGGGCGAGACTGACAGTGATGTGAACCAATCACATGACAGACGGAGGCTATTGACCGGTGGTTTAAGGATGTTAGGGCAATAGTTCAATCTTTCATCTAATCACGGCTGGATTTCCAGTCATTGATTCATATACAGTAGAACGCCAGAGTTATGAACGCCTTGGGAATGGAGGTTGTTCATAAGTCTGAAATGTTCGTAACTCTGAAAACTTAATTTTTCAATGGTTTTATTAAATATGCACACCTGCTATCTATATCCTCAATCTGGCGAATACTACAAGGATACAGCACAGTAATGGAATACTCATATTGTTATGATTCTAAAGTCTTTAAAACAGTACTGTAAATGGAAAAAGTCTAAATTGAAGTTAAAATTGAAATTGTAACTGTAGCAAAAACACAGATTTAAATTTCCATGAAAACCTGGGTTAACATAGTGCATTTTTTAACAAAATTAATTTGTGCAGCTTGCCTCCTTTGGCTTGAAAAAAAACAACAAAAAAAACAGTGCCTTGTTTAAAACTAAAATGTTCCTAGTAAAATTGCCTGCACTTGCTTTGAAATCTGCCTCACATTTCTGGATACATTTATTGGTAGTAATTTTGCCTTCTCTGTGACCAGCATGCTGCTTATAGCAGTGCCTTTGTGGTTGCATTGCACTCATGTGTGAGTGATTGCATACTTCCGGTTCAAAGTGGGGGTTCGGTAGACCGGTCAGTTCGTAACTCTGGTGTTCGCAACACTGAGGTTCTACTGTATATATTACCACACAATAATATGTCTCGAGTTGGTTTTAAGCCATAGTGCATTGCTACCTCAAAACCAACAAGAGAGTTTTTATGTGGTAATATTATCGTTTGAATCAATTATTATTTGTTTGGCTTCTTGTTTGTGTAAACTGCGACAGGCTGCTGTAGAATATGCTGCATTCATAGTTATGTCTGTGCAATGCTGCAAAGAATGCTTCAGAGAGAAGGTGAGATAAAATTCAAAAGGTGTTTGTCTGGGTCTTTTTTCAGTTATCTGGTGAAATTCTCTCATTTCTCGCACTGAACGTAAATACGACTTTGTGAGGTTCATGTGAGTAAGTGTTTTTCTTCTTGTATTTTCATTTTCTTGCTCTTTTAAAAACATTTCTTAACCCACTGTCGTCAGGTGCAAGTGGTGTGGGGAATAAAAGGCAGTACTTCTCCCAATAATAATCTGTGTTTTATTTAAAAAGAATGCAAAAGAGTCCGCCCCTCTACCAGCAATGGTATTGGGGGGTACACGGCGGACTTGCAAACCCAAAATAAAATAACCCCCTAATATGGTCACCTTCCGGTTTCCACCTACCATTAAGGCGGTCCATCTAGGAGACAGCATACCACCATCCTTACACAGCGCCCTTTCTGGTTGGGAATGAGATTTACAACATTGATCTTTTATCTCTTTATCACACCCATTAAGTAAAGTTAAGATTCTTTGAGTAAATAGCAGTTTGACCTCAGAATACCTTGTCACTATCAGGAACACAACCCCTTAGTTTTCAATATTTAATTTAGCCAGTGAATTGTTTTTACGGCTTTAAGCCATCATTCAGGATAGTGGTAAAAGCACAGACACAGACCTCCCATACTGTATGTTAATAATAATAATAATAATAATAATAATAATAATAATAATAATAATAATAATAATAATAATAATAATAAATCTTTATTTCTATAGCGCAATTCATATGCAATACAGATCAAAGCACTTTACAAGCAGAATAAAACACAGAAACAATTATTAAAAGCAGAAGTAACAACATGTTAATATTAAGAAAAAGCAATATTATACAAATATGTTTTTAATCGAGATTTGAAAATAACAATTGAGGGTGACTCTCTAATAAAAGTCGTTCCAGAGTGTGGAAGCATTAAAACAGAAAGCAGCCTCTCTCATCCTTTTACGATTCACCCTCGGAATACACAGGAGGCCAGCATCTGCAGATCTAAGAGTGCGTTCCGAATCTAAGAATGTGTTCCGGATCTAAGAATGCTTTCCGGCTGGTTTGGAATTAGCATGTCATTCAAGCAGTCTGGAGCTAATCCATTCAATGCTTTAAATGGTAGTAATAAAACTTTAAAATCAATCCTATAACAAACAGGAAGCCAATGCAATGATGCCAACACAGGAGTAATGTGAGCCCTTTTTTTTGTTCTCATTAGCAGTCTAGCAGCTGCATTTTGCACAAGCTGCAGGCGTGATAAAGCATGGCATGTAAGTCCAGAAAAATAAAGCGTTACAGTTATCTAATCGAGAAAAAATAAAAGCATGAACTGATTTCTCAGCATCATCCAAAGACAGAAAAGGTCTAACTTTAGCAATATTCCTCAAATCATAGAAAGATTCTCTAGTAATATGTTTAATATACGATTCAAAGCAGAGTTCATAGTCAAAAAATAACCCGCAGGTTTCTGACCTCAGATTTTACATTTGAGTTTAACAAACCTAAATCAATGTTTGTCGACTCCAATCTGTTGCTTAGAGCCTAAAAGTAGGACTTCTGTCTTATCCTGATTTAACTGTAAAAGATTTTGAGACATCCAGCTTCTAATATCAGCAAGACACTTGAATAAGACACTGATAGCTGTTATGCCACCTAGTATATACAACCTCCCCTGTGACTCATAGTAGGAGCTAGAGTTGACAGGGGAGGTTGTCTATACCAGTGTCAGTCTCTGTTCTTACTCCTGTAGAGTGCCCTCCTGCTGAGGGAAGGTTGTTATTGAGCCCTGTGGAACAAGGTAGTCACTTTTGAAGCCAGGATCTGCTGGTTACAGGAAAGGTTGAAGCTCCTTCAATCCTGTCCCCTATTGGGAGTTACTGTGGAGAATGTTGATACTCTAGTGGCATATTTCCCTTTGAGATTTGACTATAATAAATGGTGATCCAAGGATGACACAGACATTGCATTCTTTAAAAAAAAAAAAAAAAAGAAAATCCTTAAAATGGGCTAAACATGTGAAAGCTTCTTATAAATGTCATATTTTAACATTTTTTTTTTCATGACTACTGCCTGAAATAATATTTATGGATAAATCAATCATTTTAGAAGCAATACGCAATTTCTATATCTCAGCTTTCCCACAACTCTCAACAATTCTTTCTGCCAGTAAGCAGAAGTTGTAATTGTAGTTCAAGAAAAAGAAAGATGTTGCTGCATATTTCAACAATCTCACGAACACTTTCTCAACCATTCTGGAAAACTGAGATACAATAATACGGGCCTATGAACAGCCAACTGTAGATGCAAGTTTCCAGTTTGCTCGATACCCTGATGTCGAGGACGCCTTGCTTTTGTGGTTTAAAAATGCTGGTGCTGATTTGTAAAAATGAACACTTTCAATGTTAACAGCAGATATTTAGAAATTATATATATATATATATATATATATATATATATATATATATATATATATATATATATATATATATATATAAAATACTCACAGGTTTTGCTTGATCGGCTTTAGATGCAACACTACTGGAGTCAACTAGGGATCTTTTTTTTCCCTTCTTCATATCACAAAAAATGAAGTTAGGTACTTAAAACAGATTGAAATTTTCAGAGGATGACATAAAGGTCATACAATCTGATTTGGGTTCTTGAGACAGTGGAGGCAGGTGCTAATGAATTCAGTGTAGAGTTTTTTTAAGACAACTACTTAGTTCCGAAATATTAAGATAACTTCAGAGTTTGAAACAACAAGCAAGACACAGAGAGAAAAAAAACAGATGCATCAAAGAGAATTAAGTGTATTTTATATGAATCACATGTTTTTTGTATGTGTAGTTTTTTTATTTTATTTGAAATATCTGCGCTACAGAGTGCTACAATTTGTTGTGCACAATTACATGCAAGTCTCATTTTGTACATCACACAGCATATTTCTAAAACGCAAATGTAACAAGACCTCAGATCCCTACTTTTAATCCCCCATCAATTACATTAATTCAAATTGTGATGCTGTTGCATTACTGTACTCAATTAGATGACTGTCTAACCACATCAATCGAGCAAAGAGCAGATGGTCCTCATCCTTCCAACAGAAAACACAAAAACTCATTGGTCTTCTCATCCAAGTCATGGTTGTGCCTCCCTTGGCCCATTGAAACAAGATGCTGATCCAAAACTTTCCAACCTGTATTTTAACAGCTAAAACTAGATTTACTAAGATTAGTGTTCATCAAAATGGGGTCCAGTTTATTTAGTGTAAAGGCTGGTTCACACTGGGCATACAATTCATAGGAACGCTACTAACGCATCACCTTGCGTTCAAATCGTTAATGCAATGGACCAGTTGCCAGATCTCAGCTTCTCTGTGCTAAGTTTGTGACGTCAGTCGCGTTCAACCAATCACGTTCAAGTTCAAGTTCAAACTACTTTAATAATGTAATAATAATAGATAATGAATGATGAAATGCTAATAGAGCAAGTACATGGCTGTCCATGGCTGTATGATATGGGAAGGCTAGGTTATAAAGACAACATTAAAAAAGAAAATTGCTGGCAGGCTATCGCAAAAACCTTGAACTCGGATGGTGAGCACAATATATACACGTTTGTTTTTCATCTTCAGCTGAATCAAGCATCAGCACAGCAGGCTGTAAATAAAATAATGAAAAACTAACAAGGGGAGGAAATTAAATATTTGTAAATTGTAGGAAGCAAGTTATATACAAATGAGGCTGTATATGTTTTACATTCTCACTGATCACAATGTGGCCTCTATATCCACATATTCACTGTTCTGAAAATTCTAAACAGCCACAAAAGCTGTATCATTAATTTAGAATGACTGACTCATACAGAGCATGGATAAAATAAACACTGCACACTGTGATTAGAAGCCTGTGCTAGTCTAAACATATTTTCGTCACAGAATGCACGGCGAGATGGAGAAGTTTGAGGGATATATATATATATACACACACACACAAATATATATATATATATATATATATATATATATATATATATATATATATATATATATATACCACCAGACCAAGCCAAAACTGCTGTCCTAACTTTTTTTTTCACAAGCTATGTTTAACACAGTATTTCAGTTTGTTACAATGTTTATAATGTTTCAAACACTTTAATTAGAACCCTCTCGAGCAATGCAAGCGATACATTGTTTGAGGTGCGGATGGAAATTGCTCTTTATTTATGTTCAATGCAACACGTTAAGCGCACAGTGGCACCGCTTATAGCAACTTTTAGTATTGTATGGCAGTATTTGCACCTGAAAAAATATACAGAACCAGAGATATCTATCCTGTAAATAAAATAAATAAAACAAACATTAATAAAACAAAAAAGTTACCTATATAGAAGATAGTTATTTTTAAGCTTGTAAATTATTTGGTCACTTACCTCCATTTTATCTTATGACAGAACCTTTGAAAACATCCCCAACTTTGCTTCCAAGTGTCCCGGAAGTAAATTACCCCATCACACTGCTAAACAGTTTATGCAAAGACGGTTTTGACCCCGAAGACAAGGCTTCCAATGATACCCGCCTTTTTAAATAATCTGTCCCCTACAAATGTACCATCCACTTTAGTAGTGTGGGTTCCATCTCCATCGCTCGTGGTGAATACATTTCTTTAGTGTTAAACAAAAATGCAGTGCTGTTGATCCGGGTTTAATGCTGGCCTTTAGCGACAGATCCAGATCATGTTAGCCGTCCAAATACTTACAAACAGTATTATTAACGACAAACAAAACACTCACATTTCACAATACGGGTTCTCCTTCTGGTCCTTTAATAGAACCATTCACAAAGGAGCAGATCACATTGCTACGTCCCCTTTTTATAACGTCACCCATGACCCCTTGGTCAACGAGCGCATCCGCTCCTCCAATCCGCAGATGTCACGCCGTTTCCTGTCCAGGTCATTGAGTTTATATACCGTAGCTTTGCCCCCTTACTAGATGGCTGACTTCCACCTAACCCTGGGACTAAATGGCACGACAGTTTAGTTATTAGGTATTCTGTTCCTTTTATGCAGCTGCCTCACAGGTCGGGAGGGAGATCTAACACCAATCATTCGATCTCTGTCACAGAAGGAAATTTGCAATGCCAAAATACTGAAGGCATTTTCAATAACCCGACAGGCACGTGACAGACAGTCTTCGTTGAAGAGCCTGGCAATGCTCTTGGTGATGGTACTGATAGACGGTTTTGTTCCAGCGCCTTTCCCAACCCAGACTCTGCTAAAATGTGCCCGTCACTCCAGAAACCACTGCTGCCGATGTCTACGAGGGTAAAGCAATATCTTGCATCGCACATTGCAAGAAGTACAATGCTGAACCCACCTTTATAATTAAAATATTGTGATCCAGAATTGGGGGGTGCCTGGGTAGTGACATGCTTCCCATCAGTAGCTCCGATGCAGTTGGGATAATTCCACATATTCCAAAATTCGTGGGCAATCTGAAGCCATCGATTACCTTGCGGTGCTTCTAAATATATCGGCTGCAAGACAGACCACAGAGCTTCACAAGTCTCCTGTAGGATGGCACATACAGTGGATCGCCCTATTCTGAAGCTGAATGCCAGGGAAGTCTGGTTGTCTCCTGAAGCCAAGTACCTGGAAAGAATCATTATAATTAAGTATTAATTTTGTGAAAACCAAATCTGTGTACTTTTCACAATCAAAATGTATTATAAGTTGAGAGAAATAATCAATTTACCTTAATGTAATAGCTAGTCTCTGGCCCCCGGAAATCTGTTCTCTCAGTTGAGTAGTTTCTTTTCTAAGATGAGGTCCCACATTTTTATTAGATTTTTGTTGTGTTTTTATTTTTTCAGTTTCAGAAGTTCAAATTGATAGAGCTCCCAGGTCACGTCACATGATTGTCTCATTGACCAATCAGAATGAATTAACGCAGGGAGAGGATCACTCAGTGTGAACTACAGCCTGCGTCCGTTCATTGCATTCATATGAATCATATGCCCAGTGTGAACCAGCCTTAACTCTTCGTCAGTAACAATAATAGAGCTTACATGGAATGCAGAAAGGTTACAAAGGCACCCCACATCCATAAACCTGATTACCTTATAATTTAAAGCAACAATTAATAATCCAAACTGGTTTATATTGTTATTTAATTGATTCATTTTTGAATAAATGTTGCTTTGAAGTGCAGTCTCGTCTGCCAGTAAGTAGAAGCTGTGATTGCTGTATGTGAAAAATGTATATTTTTTTGCAACCTTTGGGAAGATGGAGAGGGGTGCAAATGCACCTCAAAAACATACTGTGGGCACTTAGAAGAAGGATTAATCCCCTTTCCTAAGTCACACAAGGACTTGGTATCAATATTAAAGTAATAAATAAAGGTAATCAAATAAATCAATCAACGTTTAATCAGATGTAAAAATATCCTGTGTTTATAAAAGAGCTGCTGTTGACAAAAGGAAAACAAATGCATGGCACCTACATTATACAAGGGTTGGACAAAAAAAAAAAAAAAGAAAAAACATTAGCCTTGTGTACCACACATACTTACTGCATGAATTAGTTAATTAGGTATACATCCCAGATATGTGACATGTGTTTGCTCATTTTTAAATACTTGTATTTATCTCTGTTAAGCTACTCTTCAAGCTTATGATAAGAGTTCCACTATTTTTAAGGGTGGAGGGTCTCCATTTACATTGTACTCTTTATCTAACTTTTCTCGTCATTTTATTTCTGAGAGTTTAGTTTGGCACATATGTCTCAGTAATAAACATACCAATGTAGAGATTTGAAAAACAATTTGATTCTATTAAACTTTCAGTAGGGCTAAGATGGGAAAGTCTTAAAATTGTTTTGAGAGGAATAAATTACTGTACCTCAAGGATTTTGTCTTTGCCTTTATGGAGGTTAAAAACCTGTAGAAAACACTATTAGTGGTGAAATATCAGTAAAGACATACTATTTGCATAATACACAAAAAAGTGTGTGCTTCAGATGGCAGTTGTTAGTTTTTTTCAGGCCTAGTTCAGGTTCTTCTGTCTATCTTGCATATTATACTGTATAAAAGAGAAAGTCGGAGATATGTACTGTATGTATGTATGTATGTATGTATGTATATGCAAGCTTGTGCAAAAGAAAACCAACATATTAACATAAATATGCAATTGCCCCAGAGTTTCAAGATGCAATATTTAAAATGGTTAGAGAATAATGAAACCTGCTTAAATTCATATTGTGCAATATAGCACAATTTATTCATAATATTAAACATTTATTCCTCTGGAGATGTGCCTGAAATATTTTTATTTTCCTTAGCCCATCGTTTATTATCGCTTTTATCAAACAGAGGCACGGGCTGTCAGCTCCAGAGATTCGTTTGCTTCAGATTATTACGAATTGTATCTGCAACAAGAGCATGATTTTTTTCTTTTTTTTTTTTGGTTCATTTGTATTCCGGAACATATTTGAAAGATTTAAGTGTTTTTTTTTAGGTTTGTTCTGACTGTTAAAAAATATAATTGACTATCCAATTGCTTTAAACACTAAGAGACCCAATCACAATGGCAGAGGTGTTGTTTTTCACAGTTCGCTTTTAATTAATGATTTAAACAACAGCAGTATTTAGATCTGCCACCGTTTTGATCAGTTGAATAAACCCCATGTGTATTGTGTGAAACTGAAAAAAAGTGGTCTTACATAGAATCATAATGATCCAAAAAGCACATGTGCAATACAAACTATACATGCTTTACTCCCTTCAGTGCATTTGTATTTCCTCTCTGCTTCAACCCTTTCGTGTGTTTTCTGAATTTTGTAATTGTGTTCTATGAGCCATGACAACTGCTGTCACAAAGGAAAGAGTTCCGTGTGAGCAGGTTTTATAGTTTTTGTGCTTATGCTATGAAGATGAACTAGGCAGGGTCATTTCTGGCTTTACAGTACACCAACTGGGGTGATGATTTTTTTGGTGGAAATACATCAAACAATGGAGTATTAACCCACTGCATTTTTTTTAAATTATTCATAACAATTAGATTTTTTTTTTTCTTCTGCAGCAACATAAGGTTCAGTTTTGCTTTGACTAACATTTACTGTCTAAGCCTTCACATTTTTAATTGTGTACAGTTTAGCCTTCAGAAATGTATTTTCAAAAAGAGGCTCTCGATTTAAAATAACAGCTGTTTACATTTGGATTACTCCCACACAGCTATAGTGATGTTGGCACAGGATCAGAGCAGGTTTTTAGGACTTACCTAAGTGGAGCTGGAAAAACGGTCTATGGTAATATGAAGGTTCTTATATTATGGTGTTGATGTTGTGAAAGCTCTTAAAGGGAATCTGTAGAACATATATTGTGGGAAATGATTGTCTTTTGGAACTGTTGAGAATGCATGCAGAGTTTGTATATTGATATACAATTGTTAGGGACTCCAGCAGTTTCACATATTGTGGGAAAACCCTGTTGGCTTACTTTATCAGTTTGCAAATGCTTGTATATGTGTATGTATGTACTGTATGTAGGAGTTATTGGTTGTCGATAATACTAACAGGTATTCATACGGGGTGTAGTTAGTTACTGAATGTACTGTTCACCAAGAAAGAAATACGCTTTACCATTTATTGGCAAATCAAATTGAAGCAGATGAATTAATGATGAATTGAGTGATAGAAGACAAATGGACTGGGGAAAAATTAGTGATAGTGTTAAGATTTGGCCTACAGACTTGGGGTTGCAAAGGGGTGACCCCGAGCTCTCCAGGTTTCCTGTTCTGGTGAGTTGCTTCACCATTCTGTTAAATAATGTGCATGTCTTATATATTGCTGCTGAATTTTTTTAACGTGTGTAGGAGTGGCGTGTCAGTTTAGTTTGACAGTTTATTAACGTTAGTTTGTCTGTTACTTTATTATTATAGTTTATTGACATACACATACTCAGTTCACGAGCGTCATGACAAGCAATACATATTTATTTATTGATTCATATTGTGTCTGGTGGTCAACTCTGTCTCAGCCGGAGACTACTGTATTATAGTGACCAAAGCAATTGCAAGCAGTGGTAATGCAGAAAAACGCAAATGAAAAATACGTTCTTATAATTCTGAATGGGAGATGACGTACCTGTGGCTTGTTTATCGAGATGGCAAGAATGTACTGTAGTGTGTGTGAAAGAGCTGCTGGGCAGAAAAAAATGCATATGCATGCAGATGTCCGCATTTTCAAGCATCTTCGCTTAAAAGTCACAGACACGGCGATGCTGTTGCTGTTACTGGAATGCAGAAAAAGATGAAAACGCACATAGATGAAGGCAATAAACACTGCTTAGAATTCCACTAGCATAAAGAAAAGTGTGTCTGTATTCATATGTATATCTATATACAGACAGAGATTGGTTAAGCTATGATATAGCATAGAGTTTAAACGTTCAAAATATACCAAAATGCACATCCTTACTTGGAGTTTATTAGCCTTTGTGTTAACTGATCATTTAGTATCTGATGGACGGGACGCAAAAATTTGGGCATGTGCGTTTCAGGAACACATGAACAGAAAAGCTAGCACGACCTCTGATATATATACACTGTCAACATCCCAGTCTGTACGCATGGGATGCCACCTCTGCAGTGAAGTCAGCTCTTTTGTTTAATAAAAAGTGTGCGCTGTGCAACTATGCATCTGAAAATAATTTCATGTTGCAACAAAGCTGGAATCTATATTGATCGTTTGAAAAAAGGAGCAGCGCAGGCATATCTCTGTCGCGGATATAGGGTGTCAAAAAGCACTGTTTTCTGCCTTGTTCTGCAACCATGTGGCAAACCAAAATTCATTAAAGAAAAAAACAACAAAAACTGAACTTTTTATGTCAGGTTGATTTGGAATAAAAACTCAGTTTAGGATTCTTGCATGTTGGATTAAGATTTGGTGCACTTTGAAACGATTCATGTCAGAATGATTTTGTTCGCTTCAATTAAAAACATAAGAACATTTAGAAAGTTTACAAATGAGAGGAGGCCATTCAGCCCATCTTGATCGTTTGGTTGTTAGTAGCTTATTGATCCCAGAATCTCATCAAGCAGCTTCTTGAAGGATCCCAGGGTGTCAGCTTCAACATCATTACTGGGGCGTTGGTTCCAGACCCTCACAATTCTCTGTGTAAAAAGTGCCTCCTATTTTCTGTTTTGAATGCCCCTTTATTTAATCTCCATTTGTGACACCTGGTCCTTGTTTCTTTTTTCAGGTCGAAAAACTCCCCTGGGTCGACATTGTCAATACCTTTTAAAATTCTGAATGCTTGAATCAGATCACTGCATAGTCTTCATTGTTCAAGACTGAATAGATTCAATTATTTTAGCCTGTCTGCATACGACATGCCTTTTAAACCCAGGATAATTCTGGTCGCTCTTCTTTGCACTCTTTCTAGAGAAGCAATATCCTTTTTGTAACGAGGTGACCAGAACTGAACACAACATTCTAGATGAGGTCTTACTAATGCATTGTAAAGTTTTAACATTACTTCCCTTGATTTAAATTCAACACTTTTCACAATATATCCGAGCATCTTGTTGGCCTTTTTTATAGCTTCCCCACATTGTCTAGATGAAGACATTTCTGAGTCAACATAAACTCCTTAGTCGTTTTCATAGATTCCCATATGTTATCTTATATCTCCCATATGATATTTATAATGCACATTTTTATTGCCTGTGTGCAGTACCTTACACGTTTCTTTATTAAATGTCATTTGCCATGTGTCTGCCCAGTTCTGAATGCTGTCTAGATCATTTTGAATGACGTTTGCTGCTGCAACGGTGTTTGCCACTCTTCCTATTTTTGTGTCGTCTGCAAATTTAACAAGTTTGCTTACTATTCCAGAATCTAAATCATTAATGTAGGAATAGCAGAGGACCTAATACTGATCCCTGTGGTACACCACTGGTTACCTCACTCCATTTTGAGGTTTCTCCTCTAATCAGTACTTTCTGTTTCTACATGTTAACCACCCCCTAATCCATGTGCATGCATTTCTTTGAATCCTACTGCATTCATTTTGAGAATTAATCTTTTATGCGGGACTTTGTAAAAAGCTTTCTGGAAACCTAAATAAACCATGTCATATGCTTTGCAATTATCCATTGTCGATGTTGCATCTTCAAAAATATCAAGATCTCCCTTTCCTATAAATTCAGGTTTTTTGCTTTTTGTACTGCGTATTAATTTGTTAATGAATAGCATAAAGCAAAGGCAGAATACGGCATACATGAGACAAACAGGTACGTGTAATTCTAATTTTAGTCACACTCTCATCTCTTTAACTTACTCTAACAGTATATCGTTCATTTTTATTGTCCTTTCACTATAACGAACCCCTCGATATAATGAACAAAAGGCTTGGACCCCAACAGGTTCGTTATAGCGAGGGTGTGCTGTATATATATATTACTTCGAATTAACAAAGAAATGCGCAACTCTGTCTATGTACATGACACCCCTAAAGAGACTGCAACCTCAATCCAGCATGTAATACAAACTAATGTACACCCACCTTAGTAAGCAAATGTTATTTTATAGTACAGTCCCGACAGACAACCCAAGATGAACTACTTACAGCACAGCAGTCCTTCAAGTCCCTTTTTTTCCCAGCAGAGTTCAGTGCCAACACAGCAGGGGATAAAACAAGGGCTGTCTGTTTACCTCGTCGTCAGCTTGGATGGTGAAAACTTAAACTCAGAGGAACTTAAAGCTTTGCCGGTCACTCTAAGCGCTATCCGAAAGCTAGCTGAAGATATCTTCTTGTAGGGGGTTTAGTTGTTTTGTTTTTTATTCAAAAAACTTTACTCAGTCCTGTACAATTACATAAAAAAACAAAAAAACTTGCTTACTGTCTATGAGAAGATTTCGTTTCGGTTTCTCTTACAGAGAAATTACAAACAAGCTTGTAAATTACAGTGAGAGAAAAAAATAATAACCGAGTAGAATATATTTTAGTTTTAAATATAAATCAACCCGATATTCAGAGGTGATATTTTTCGTTAAGAAAAACAACTGCATCACACTCAACTACCGTTCTCTCTCCTCTTCTTGTCCCGCCCTATAGCAACCAATACACACTCCTGATTCGCTTGTACAGTACTCCCCTGACCTCCCAACTCCCACCTAATAGGATCTTGTTAACTGTCAGTAAATGTACTGTATTCAAGCCCCAAAAACACAAGAGCCTCTCATGGCGCAGTTTCTAAAATGCCTTAAATCATTTAATAAAATATTGCAGTGTTTGTAAAGCATAGTATTATTAATAAAGGCCGTCATCGTATAATCACCACCCTTGTTTAAGGGCCGCAGTCATTTTGCTCAATTTAAAATAAACACAGTGCCGCCAAATTGAAGTAATACGGTATATATTGGTTGTGATTGGTTAAAACCTCATCATAGGAGCAAAATTAGGTTGAACTATTGCCCTAACATCCTTACACCACCGGGCAATAGTTTCCATCTGTCACATGATTGGTTCACATCACTGTCAGTCCCTCCCCTTTTCAAAGGAACGTCTTTCATCTTCACTCCTCACAACAAGAGAAAATGGCAAAATGTAAAAAAAAACTGCTCAATAGCGATTCTCTGACTAAACAGAACATTAATTTCAAAACATACTAAAAAAGAAAGATGCTCCAAACACTAAAATGGTGATTAAAATGTCGCTGTTTTCGATCTTTCTGAAATTCAAACAAAGTCAGCTCAACGAAAGCAAATACGGGCAGGATATAAACTGGATTATGCAGCAGTCAGCAAACCAGACAGAGATGGAGAAAAACAGCAAAACTATGCTAACTATGAACTTCAAAAACATTTTCTGTTATTTATTTCTGTTATTTATTTATTTACTTATGCTGTATCACCTATATGTAAACAAAATATATGTCAATATTTAAGTATACAGTGCCAGCTATATTTAAACAACATATATAAAGTCGTATTTACTATCCAACCGTGCCTCACTTGACCGAGTCATATATTCCCTTGAGTTAATAATTTTCTACTATAGCCCTCTCCAGTCCATATTTACTATCTCTCTCTCTCTCTCTCTCTCTCTCTCTCTCTCTCTCTCTCTCTCTCTCTCTCTCTCTCTCTCTCTCTATATATATATATATATATATATATATATATATATATATATATACAGTATATATATTGAGTGCACAGATATGTGTGATCTGAGTCCAAGGCACAAACAGCAAGTCTGAATAATACCATAAAGTAATAGATACCCTTTGAAATGCACCAGTTGTGAACTACATCTTAAACTCCTTAGAGAAGCATTGGCTAATAAACTTTTCAATAAATGAGGGCTTTACACAACTTCATATTAGTTTAAATAAACTGTAACAATGTTTTATTTAATTTTTCTTTCAGAAATCAAAAATCTCAACCTATGACAAGATGTGGGAATTTATGAACAGCCGCAAACATTCTGTGCTTGTGAAGAACAATGAAGAAGGGATCCAGCGTGTGCTCACCTCTGATTATGCCTTCTTAATGGAGTCAACGACCATTGAGTTTGTTACACAGCGGAACTGTAACCTCACACAGATTGGTGGCCTTATAGATTCCAAGGCGTATGGAGTCGGCACTCCCATGGGTATGTCATATGTCAGACTTTTCAACTTTCTACATTCATCACTGTTAATGACAATAAAAAAAGGAATGTTGGCAACATTCTATTAGTTATTTGCACAGACAGTTTACTTTCATGTATGTACAAGGCCATATTTGTGGATCATCATATATAGCACACAGCTTAATCTTAAATATATATAAAAATATGCAACCTTGGAATGTCCTGAGTAATTTGGAACCTACTTATAGTTAAGCCATGACGTGTAATACATTCCTCAACTGCAACCCAGAAGTGCATTATTCAGCAGGTTATCGATTCATACACTGAAAAAGGCTCCAGGAACATCTGTGACTCCAGGAATATTTACACATAAACTAAACATCATTAAGGGATCTGATTCATAATTTTAAGCTTTGGATTGCTGTTTTGTTAATGTTATAAGCCTCTAAAAGGCATAGGGGGTAGCATCCTGTACTTTCACTGTGTGTAACAGGGTTCATTATAAAAACAGAGTGTTAGAATGCTGCATGCTGATTGGTCCATCAGTGTTTCAAGCTGTTACAATATCTAGCACAAAGTCATGATTAGGAACTACTTAGGAGCTAAGGCAAATCACAGCACCTGTGCTTAACCACGTATCACTGCGCCACGCAAACCCAAAGAAAACACCTGTCAAAATACCTGCTCTCATGGAAAATACTGAAAACATTACTTTTGAACAGACAATTGATGAACGGTTACAAAACGAAGCTGCATCAATTCTTAAGAGAAACTCTTCCAAAACTGAAGAAAAGGAAAAGTTGACCTGTCATGCTGAGGTACATAAATGTAACATTGACATGCTAGAAAAAACTCGAAATGAAATTAATACCATAAAACAATCAACTTGGGCTGTTAAATGCTTAAATGATTGACTTTCTGAAAAAAAATATACAATCTGACTTTAAATTAATTACAAACGAACAGTTAAATATTATCCTTAGAGATGTCTATGGCACAGTCAAAAATTGTAAAGGTGAGCAATATGGAGGCTATGTTGGGCTCCATGCTGGATTAAACAGACATATAAATGACCCCCTGCTAAGTTTATACTGGAGTTTAATGAGTGACACAGAATTCACAACTTCAAATAATGTCCCCGTGGGTACAATTAAAAAACTGAGATTATTAGACATTCTGATGCCCTAAACCCTGACACAGCTACTGGTCTTGTTAGTAAAGTTTGGTTCGATGTCCAATTACATTTCAGATGCAGAGGAAAGGATGGAAACAGACAACTAAAAGCTGACTCTTTTATTATAAAAACAGATGAAAACAGAGCTATGCCACCATGGCCTTTAATGAAAGTACAAAAAAACAGAACAAAGACTCTCACTGCGGATTCATGTTTGAAGAGCCCAGAAACCGCTTGTGCCCAGTAGCTTCACTGGAGAAGTACTTATTAAAACTTCCAGAAAACCCGCCTGCCTTTTATCTTCATCCCAACAAAGCAAAAAAAAAAGCACCTTAAACTCTTGCGCTGTTTGGTATACGCTAGAGCCAATGGGAGTGAATTACCTAGCAACAACGTTACCTGGAAGGCAGGCACCTCACAGATATACACTAATCATAGCATCCGCAGTACATTAGTACAGAAACTGTCCAACGCATGGATCTGTCACCGGTCACAGATCCGAGCCCTCCCTGCAGGGTTACTGGTCACCAGACCTGGGACAAATCTAGTTGTATTTGATATTTTATTTGTAAACACCAACTATTTCAAATAGTTCAAATATTCAAATATAAATTGCACAAAGTCAAATATTATTTGAAAATATTTACATTTTTTAGCAGAAAACAAATACTATTTGAAACTATTTAATAGTTATTTGAAAAAAAAGATATATTCAACTATTCCCAAATAGTTAACAAATAATCAAAAACTAAAACCTAATTATTACTCTAAATGTATAATTGTGTACCAAGTCTTGCAATTACCACATGGTGGTTGAGGAGGATTTCTAACGAGGAAAATGCTAAGCATGTTCAATTCAATAACTTCAAAACAGGCCATTAAACCAGTATTTAAAGATATTGCATTGTTTTCAAATATTTACCCACTGAAATAAAATATTACAATATTTCAATTAATTGATCAAATTAAATCTAATTGAAATAGAGCAGTTTCAAGGACAAGGCTAAACCTGCTTAGAATGCAGGATACTAATTAGGCTGCTGTATGTTACATATTTTTGAAGAGTTTAAAGTATTTCAACTACTTTACTCATTTAAATATTTTCAAATAACAATTGCTTTCCACAAACCACATTTAAATATTTTCAAATAATAGTTACTTTCTGCAATCTGTATTTAATTATTTTCAATTATTTACAATTTGTATTTAATTATTTTCAAATAAGTTACTTTCTGTGTTGTGTATTTAATTATTTTCAAATAAGTTACTTTTCACAAACCATATTTATAACTGTATTTATCCCAGGTCTGCTGGGCACCCTCGCTAGAATGTAGAAAGTGCTGGAGCAACAAATTGTCAGGGGAACACTCCACAGCATCGCCAAATAAACAAACAAGATTAGATGAAAGCAAAAATCTTCTTGCACTTTAACCCCTTAAGGACCAGGATCGTGTTAACACGATCATACCAAAGTGGGTTCCTGGGACCTCGATCGTGTAAATTGGTTGCAGGGACCCAGCTGCGCCTCGTGTCTAACACCGCACAAAGAAGTGACAATATACAGCACAGCCCATGCCCTCAAGTGCCTTATTGCTTTTATAAAATGCGTTATTCTATGAACCAATGGACCTTACAATACTTCCTGAAAACGCTGTTGAAAAATATTGATGTTTGGGCATATTACAAAACATTGTTTCAGCTGAGTGCCTTCTCATGCCTTATTGCTTAATTATAACATGGCAAAACTTGGCTCAATGTTGTTATTATTATGTTATAACAAAACAAAACCCTTTTATTTATAAGTATTAATTCACCCATGCAAAATTAGTTTTTCAATACGTCAGCTGGAAGTATTCATTTATATTTGTAGATATTTACAGTCAATTAAACTCCTTACGCCTTTTTTTCAATTTTCTGACGTGTTCTAAAACACATCAGATATTAAGTAATGTGTGAAGAGAGAAACCATGTATACTATTTTTTATTCTTTTCCATTGCACTTGATTTAATCAACCACAACCACAGCCTCAGACAAAGCCAGACATAGGTGAAAAGTGTTGAATTTAAATCAAGGGAAGTAATGTTAAAACTTTACAATGCATCAGTAGGATTCAAGCATTCAGAATTCTAAAAGGTATTGACAATGTCGACCCAGGGGACTTTTTCGACCTGAAAAGAAACAAGGACCAGGGGTCACAAATGGAGGTTAGACAAAGGGGCATTCAGAACAGAAAATAGGAGGCACTTTTTTACACAGAGAATTGTGAGGGTCTGGAACCAACTCCACAGTAATGTTGTTGAAGCTGACACCTTGGGATCCTTCAAGAAGCTGCTTGATGAGATTCTGGGATCAATAAGCTACTAACAACTAAGATGGGCCAAATGGCCTCCTCTCGTTTGTAAACTTTCTTATGTTCTTATGTTCGTATAGGCTGGGTTTACATGCGTGTGAAAATCAACTCTACAGTCATGACTGTGTGACATTGTCACGCGAATACATCGTGAAACAGCAAAAGGGCAGGATCAATCGCTTTCTCACGATAAAAATAGCTGTAAAAACCCATGTAAACAGGAGCAGGAATCGTGCTTGTGGCTCACAAGATTTCAGCAGTCAAGATCCATTTCTTCTGACTTAATGTCACGTAATCTACAGCAGAAAGACCGTACAAAATACACACACATGCACACGCACACACACACACACACACACACAATGTTCATCTATGGACTACTGGTACTTTAACAGAACCGCTGCGGTTATACTCATACCTACAACCACTGACGGCATTATCATGGTACATTTTAAACATCATCCACATTAAAATGAAAGACAAATTATTGGATACAACTCAAAAGTTTTATTAACGCACATCATATCAAAAATCTGCACAGCCGAAACATCGTATTTAAATGAACAACTAAACATAAACGGGTTTATTTTCTAACTTACCACATATAAAGCACTACTTTAAAAAATGAAAAACTATAATAAAATAAACATTTCAAAAGAAACTAGTGTGCAAACAGGTTTATGTACATACAAAACTGTAAAAAAACAAAAGTAGTTTTTAATCTAAAACGAAAGTAACATATGATTCCACTTGTGTCTGTGTATCACTCGCAGCACAGAATCCTGGTTGAGCTGCTGCAGCCTGCAGCTTTCTGATGGAAATGTTTTTGCTGAAGCGCTGTGGCTAGCTTCAAGATGAAATCTCTACTACTGATATTTTTCCCGGTGCATTTCTTGTACAAAACAAAGGAATTGATGGCTGGTAGGTCCAGTAGCGATAACAACAACAATAAAAACATATATTGTAAAAGGCGGTTCTAGTGTTAATGAAATGTAACTTTTAGAAGTCCCACAAACGTGCCTGCGTGTGTGTTGGAGCGTGCATGAGTGTGTGTGTTGGAAAGCTAACCAGACAAACAAGTAGCTAATGCGCGATGTAATTCAGAATGTGCGCAACAACACGTGAATTCATTTAAATATCCCCTCCCCTAAAAGACTATGAATTGAATAATCTGCATTGGTACAGACAATTTTTTTTCTTAAATCAGAACTGCATGGCAACGCATTTCCTGAAAAGTACGGCAAACACGTTGTGAGGAAAACTGTCATGACTTGTGCATGACTTAGCATACCGTAATTAATTTCCTGCAGCACAATTTTAGTGCATGCCAGGACTGAATGAGTGTAGTCACCGTTTGAATATAAAATTAGTCACGGTACCGCATTATGTAACAAGCACTCAAACTGAAGGACTTGTGAATGGGACGTTTATTTTCTTAAAACTATCTGACGGTTCATTGCTCAAGGGTACAGCCGCAGGGTCCCCCACGTGGGATTGAACCCACAACCCTCCGGTCAAGAGTCCAGAGCCCTAACCACTTCTCCAAACATGCTTTCACTTCTCAAAATACAGTAGTAGTTTTTTCTGCTACAGACAACAATACAACAACAAATGAAACCGTCAGTTTCGACAGAGTACTCCTTTAGAAATTCAGGATCGCTGCAAACCCATGAATCAAGCTCAGTACGATACTATAACCAGTGCTGTTGGATAGCTACCGACTGCAGACCCGTTAACATTGTAGCTTTGTTTTATTTCAACAACCCCATTTATTTTTAAACTATATTATTTACAATTATGGAGGATATTACTCAGTGCATGTTTTGTTTTAGTTAGGCAATTTCAAGTTATTAATAAAAGAGAATTTAAAATTATTATTATTATTATTTAAACGGCAATGAAAAATGATAATTGTATAATAATTGTATATGCAGTAAGGTGGGTAATAAATTGACTCCATTGTGATTTAGTAGTTGGTTCAAATAATTTAACAACAATGCTTGATTGTAAGTAAATATAAAGCTATAAAAAGAATCTGGAAATAGGAAAACATGATTTTTATGCTGGGTTGTTTTTTGGATAATAATAATAATAATAATAATAATAATAATAATAATAATAATAATAATAATAATAATAATAATAATAATCATATTGTAGGATGGTAAAGTTTATGTGTTCTCTTTAGAGGCGCTGGCAGGCTTGTGAAGTATATAAACAATGTCCAAACAAGATTTCTTAGATCAGTATTCTTTATTTCCTTGGCACAGGTTTGTTGCTTTTAGTTAGAACATTAGAGTAGAGAGCTCAATGAAACTTGCTCAAAGTACCTTGTGGTAACAATCTCTCCCCCTCGTCCTAAGACACCACCAAACTCCCCACAGTTCAGCAGCCACGTCACTGTGCGTAAGGTCTTCCAGTTAAAGGTACAAAACAGAGTTCCAATGAATCATTTTTGCTGTATTAATTCTACACTAATAATATTAATAACATAATATGAACAGGACAAATACTGTAACCTGGCCAAAACTATAGAAAATACATTCCAACATTACACTAGCAACAGTAATAAAACGCATTTAAATTAGACGGATGCAGTAATTGTATCAATTAAATATGCAATTAAAACCAAGATTAACTGAGATTATTATTATTTTTTTTTATCTCAAGATTAATCGTGATTCATTTTTTTAATCGCTTGACAGCCTTAGTTTCTATACAATGGGGTTTGATTTTTGATTCATTACAAGCACCTTTACATTTGCTGTTACCATTGTATACACTATGCCTTTGGTTGTTTTGGATAATTGTTAATTGCAGGTGGCCTTTAAAAGAAAAACACAGGAAATAGCTAATAACATGAGATACAGATAATAAGATAAGATACGCTCTGAGTGCATCCATTCGGTGAGGTTACTGCAATTATTTGGACTATTTGGTTCAGATCAATTAATGGGAACTACTTTGTGTACTCATCATAGCATGCAATAACTAGCCTCATATCCATTACTTTATGCTGTTGTTAAATAATGCATGGATTACGGTCCATATGTTTGATAGCACATACAAAAATAGATTGAAATATTCTGTGTGACATTTGTATATGACTATAGAAAATTGAGAATTTTAGTCTATAAATATGTTAGCACTTGTATTCAGTCTTTCTTTGAGGTTGGCAAATCAGATATGTCTTACAGTGTGTAAATCTAGAGATTAGCAAACATTAGCTTTGTCTAGCAATCTAAAACGTGCAGCTAGCTTTCAAATACACAAGGCCTGATGCTCAAAATTGTTCTTTTCACATGCTCTTGCTACTTAGTCACTATGGGCATGAAGCATGTGGAAACTGCAAAGTATTTTTTCAAAAATTCTATTTAACCATGATATTGCAATGTCCATGCATGAGATAAGTAGACTTTGGGAGACACTCATTTGGAAGACAGAAGTAGTCTGGCTGTGAGGTCTAATTAGGTCAATGCAAGATTTATGGATAATTCTTATGATATTTATATTTTTTGACAGATTTAGTTGGACATATGGGGTATGCTTTGCAAAAAAGTGGTGCCATTTTCTTTTTATGTTGATTATTTTTTGTATTATCTTTTAGTAAAAAATAAATGGAACAGCCAGGCAACTGAGCATACCAGAAAGCAGATGTCTGACTGTAGCACACATTTATAGTCAATCTTATAAAACCTGGACCTTAATTAAGTCATCAGTAAGTCTACATTTTATGATTAAAGCAGATGTACTCTATAATTCGAAAGATCTTAAATGCATCCTAAACTAGTGATTGCAACTTGTGTCTATCAAATTTCATACCATAAATAGGTATATCAGTGTCTATAGAGTGCTGCCAACTTTTCAGATCTGAAAGTCGCCAAATCGGCCTCAGAAAGTCGCTATTTTAAAGCAAAAGTCACCAAACAATCGTGGTTACCCTGGAAAATTATAGATCAGCCTATGAAAAATGACCCACCGCCCAGACTAAATTTCATAATTTCATTGAAAATAAATATTTAGCTTTGCAGGACGAATTACATTTTATGCATGTCTATTGTAAAAAATAAAAACAACCCCATACTCAATATTTAACTCTAAAAATGTCTTTATGAGGAGTCACAAAAAAAACCCGACAGCACGACACTTACTTGTTTGTTTGTCTGTCTGGTTTGTTTGGCCAAGGCGCCTTTTTGTTTTGTTTGTTATTTGTTTAAGTCTTATTGTATTATTATTTATTAAAAACTCTGACCGCAGTAGCGTTCAGCTTCACCCGCCCATCCATTGTTGTTTTGGTTCAGTTACTTCCTGGTCCGTGACGTCACCACACCTCACCGCTGCAAGCCATCCTGCCACAGTGAAATACAGTGCTCCTTGTTATTTGATAATTCAGTAATTAAATTAGTTCAGTTCTGACGGCATATATAGCCCATTTTTAAAACAACACGACCCTATCCTGAACTACAATGTTTTTAAGTAAAATAAAAAATGAAAACAGTAGAATCAGTGCTACTGATATAAATGACAAATACAAGCAATATTATTTAGGCAGACCAGAGTTAAATGATGAAGATGTAGATGCTGTCAACTATTTGTTTAAAGCATATTTGCCAGCATAATGTAGTGACTTCTTAAATATCAGAAATAACACTGAACTAATCAGGGAATGGTAGTAAGATATTAAGATGATGTTGTGACTATGGTTCTCGGGTGACTCAACCCCACATATATCCTCAGTCCCCATTTGAAGGATCACACATTTTTTTATGTATTCTCTATTATACACACAACCTTTCTAACCAATCAGATTGCTCAATCTGGCTTTAGTATAACTACATGGCTATATAACTAAACCTCTAGCAGTATCATTGTATGATTAAATGTATTTAAATGTATTTCAATGGTTTGGGTTGTAGTTGTGCTGTTGCTGCCGATTGGCTAGCTGTGCTCCAATTGACTGAAAGGACCTTGAGTGGTGTATAAGTCACAATGCACTCCTGCTTTTGATTTCTGTCGTCTAGGAAATGGAAAAATAAAAGCATTCCATCACTTTGGCAACCATGGAGACTAATGCAGAAGAGAGCAAAGTTAAAAGCAAAAGTGTCTAGATTTAATCAAGACCTATTCAATTGCCATGCTGTTAATTATCATTTGGAATGTTAATCTCCTCATACAGTATGCTTAAAAACAAATTATAGCTGTAAATCCAAGGAGCTGTCTGTAATATGCAGTTCCAGAATGAAAAAAGGGACCAACAGATTGATGCCTTAGTACTATAATCCATAGATACCCTGAAGAATATATATATATATATATATATATATATATATATATATATATATATATATATATATATATATATATATATGGCTATTCAAATTGTGATTAGTAGTAGTATTTTGTTTACATGTTCCTTCAAACTGCTGGTTCCACATACAGTACTATATCTCTCTCACTCTATATTTCTCTTAATAACTTTTTTAGAAGAGTTGAACAGAAAAAAAAATCTATTTAAAATCTGCCTACCATGCTTTATTATGTGTTATTAAAACATTTTACTGTTACAATTCACCATGCTGTTATAAAGTAATGTGAATTTAGCAGCATTTTAGCTCTCATATATTGCATTTTCTTCCATCTTCTCCATGAGACCTCTTATACTTGGACACTGGCATATGGGGTTGTATATGAAACCAAAGGACTATGTTTCACAGAACACACATATACCCTAGTATAAGATCATGCCCCTATTTGTGCGATTATGTGTACAGTATAGTAGGTGGAGCCAGCAAAACTGAACACACGATGATATGAACAGATTGAGGAGGAACACCTTCTTCTCTGTCATTTACCAACCAGTTTTTTTGCAGCAAGTGACATTTATTGATTGAAAAATACTGCTGATGCTGAAGTTAAAGTAAGGCATAACATGTAGATGCAGATTTTATAGAATACAGAATGGGAGTTACATAGGTGCCATTAGTATTACAAATCAAGGACAGCCTAATTACACAAAAGTGTGTATTGTATATTTCTGTATATATTTCTTTAAATAAAACCTTTAGAAACAAAAAAACTTTTTTTTTTTTTTTTAGAAAGTAGACCTTATAAATACATATGCATATGATTTATAAACAAATTATTTGCTTGTATTAAAAAGGAATCTCTGCAGTTGGAATTATGATTCCCTGGTGGGGGTTTGTTCACAGCCAACAACTGGAACTGTGCCATCATTAAAATTGCTAATTCTAACCTTATGCAACCATCGACCATATGTATATTACATACTTACACAGTGAGATAGCACAGGCCTTTCATTCAACGAATGACAGAGACACTGAGTGCTGCATCGGCATTCCACATATTTAATCAAATTTAGGTTTGTCGGTTTTAGGTACGACTATAGACAGAGCATACTGTATTTTGTTTAGAGCTGACAAATGAATAGAAAAATCCAGTGTGAAACAAGATTTTTATAGTCAAAGGAAAATAATTTATGTCCAAAGAAGTCTTGTTGATTTTATTTGGAATAACTATATGTGTTTCCATAGTTTTTATTTTTATAGTTTTTATACCACTGTAGTATTTAGGATGGCAAGGATATTAAACTTTAAAAGTAACACTTGTTTTCATTGCCTGTCAATATATGCTATTTGTTCTAGAAACTGTTAATGAATGGGTAATCCCAAGATAACATGACCTATGTGATAATATGACATATGAGGTTAATTATGTTTGCTGTGAGCTTATTGCAAGCTTATACAACCAAATCTTTGCCAGTCATCATCCATACGTGTCCTGTAGGGCTTGACTAACCCAGAAGGATATTTTTCTCCCTGCTCAGTAGCTTCTCCATTTCCCGAAGAGGGTGGTTGTTGTCTATTAGCAAGACACCATTCAATAAAATCAGCCCTGTTGTACACAGACAAGCTTTATGTAAGATCTCATTCGAGTATATGAGGACTGTTGCCATTCACAATTTTTTCCTTTGTGGTAGACAGGAGACAAGATTCTATAACCTGCCATTTAATTTAAAAAAAAATAAATAATGTTTTGGCATGAGTTGATCGGAAGACTGAATAAAAAATGGTGGCGATCTGGTTCCACTCTACTACACAGTAATGCAATCACTGATGCATTCCACTTGGTTGCACACTATACATATAGGAAAATTAATCCAGTTTAGAAAAAAAGGATGAGCATGGTGTGAGCCAGTACAGAGGAATACGCTTCATAGTGTATATGAAAAGCAACATTGGAGTAGGCCGCAGTGCAAACTGAGCCTGAAATCCAGACTGAAACTGGTTAAAAAAACAAAAAAACATTTCAATATAAGAGGAAGCAGTCCTACTTAGATAAATCCCCCAAATGTACAGTATTATATAAATACAGCCAGAGATTTATTAAAACGTTAGGTGAGTCAATGCAATTGATTGTAATATAAGACTGTACTTAGTGGAAACCAAACAGAAATTATTGATTGAATCATAGTAAGTATGTGTTATTATTTATTTATTATTTGTTTATTTAGCAGACACCTTTATCCAAGGCGACTTACAGAGACTAGGGTTTGTGCACTATGCATCAGCTGCAGAGTCACTTACAACTACGTCTCACCCGAAAGACGGAGCCCAAGGAGGTTAAGTGACTTGCTCAGCGTCACACAATGAGTCAGTGGCTGAGGTGGGATTTGAACTGGGGACCTCCTGGTTACAAGCCCTTTTCTTTAACCACTGGACCACACAGCCTCCTGAGATACATGTATAAAAAGGTGTTATTCTATGTACCATAGCTACCAAAGGTACCATATTCTTGGATTTTTTTTTATTTTATAGAGTTCCATTTCACTGTGCACACAAAACACCACATTAATATTTAGACTTAATGAGAGAGGTTTTTCCATTGACATGGCATTTTCCTCTTGACTTGGTTCATCCAAGGAGAGCACTGCAGCTTGCTGAAATGCACATTGTAAAAGGACTGAAATCAGCCTGTATTTCTTTTTCCGGTTATCAGTTATTAACATCCTTTTGTACCAGACCCATTTTTCTGGGTTTAGATTTCTGTGGCAGAATATTCTTAATATTTAAAGAATAGTATTTTTAATTACTATGAGCTTTTAAAGTGTCATTGAGTATTGATGAATTGTGATACAGCCTTATATTACAACATTGTGTATCGTGATACAGTACATGGGCAATAGTACTAAATAGCTACCTGCAGTACTTCAAATGCTTTATGTATAATACATTCTTATATAGTTGGTTTATAGTTGGTAAGTGTTTCACCAAGGAGTTTTGTCTTTTAACAAAATAATACCTCATTATTATCTATCAAACTTAATACAACGTAGCATATTAGGCCAATGGTATGTATTGTGATATAGTTTGTATTGTAATGTGGCCTGTGTATAGTGAAAATATGTGTGACGCATGTGTATCGATACTCCCCAACTAAATTAATCTGCACAGTTTACAATAAGCTTACTAAGAGGCAGTGAAAGCAAAATGAAGTAGCAAACAATTTGATTAATTCAACACTACATGATAATTTACCTAACCAGATACTCAGGTACATTCCTACTCAAGCAAACAGTTCCAGATTTTGTATGTGTGCTTACCTCTGCTTTAAAACCATGCCATTATTATTTATTTATTTATTATTTATTTATTTATTAGCAGACGCCCTTATCCAGGGCGACTTACAATTATGCTTTGCTTTTCTAAGCATGTTGCTGTGGATACAGCAATTCACAAGATCTACTACCTTTATTGTCTTATTGCAGGGTCTCCTTACCGGGATAAGATCACCATAGCAATTCTCCAGCTGCAGGAGGAAGGGAAGCTCCACATGATGAAGGAGAAATGGTGGAGGGGAAATGGCTGCCCTGAAGAGGAGAGCAAAGAAGCCAGTGCCCTGGGGGTGCAGAACATCGGTGGAATCTTTATCGTGCTGGCAGCAGGCCTCGTACTCTCAGTATTTGTGGCAGTCGGAGAATTCTTGTATAAATCCAAACAAAATGCACAGCTTGAAAAGGTAAAAAAACAGTTTTTACTCTCTGAGTTGCACTAAAAATAGAATAAGAAATATATATATATATATATATTTTTTTTTTTCCATGTATAATTGATTATAGTATATTACTTTTTTTGTAAGCAGGTAACCTGAGACAAACATAAAATGGTAGAGCTGGCTTGTATTACTTTTTATTTGTAACCATTGTGTGTTGTTCAGGGGGGCAGGTGCAGGGGCTTCTCCTTAGTTAACCAAGCAATCTATCAATTAACCTCCCTATTTAAGCCCTGGTCGAACACTTATTCTCTGTCTGTTTTTTTCGTTTTCCACCTTCCTCCCCATCTCCTCAAAAACACAACGCCACCTGTGCAACGGTCTCCCTCTGGGGGCAAGCGATGATCACTTACCAACCTTATGCCCAGCCGTGTTTCTCCAAGAGCCAGAAAGGACCCCCGGCCAAATCTATCTTATCAATCTCTCTATCATTCCAGGTTCCCCCTGGGGTGCAGCAGACATGCTCCCCTACCTTGAGGCCCATCAGTTCAGTTACACCTCCGAGAGGCTGGTATCTCCATGAGCCAGGGGGCTACCCTGTACTTTTCTCAAATCTCTGTTTTCTCTCACTTGTTCATCCTGGGGCCAGCATACATGCTCCCTGAGCCAGGGGAAACCCAGTATTCCATACTAACAACGTGCTTCTCCTATGCCAGTGTTCTGTCTGGCCCCTTTGCATGTTCACTTCCTTCTCTCTTTCATAATTCCTGTCACCCCACGTGGCTCTGTCTCGGAGGTTGGCCATGCCGATCTCCCGAAGCGTAGGCGTTCTTTGTTAGTTGGGGAGACTTCTTTCGAGTCTTCTCAAATGTACCCTCTATCCTTCTCTTCATTTTCCCCTTGGGGGAAGTGAAGCTTGCTTTCCAGCCTTGGAGGCTGATCGGTTTGGTCTCACATCCTACTGGGAATGTGTCAAAAACGTGTCTGTCCCTTATCATCATCCTGCCAAATGGCTTAAGATAAAATAGCTATAAAAGTAAAATGCCAAACATTTTCTCTGTATTTCTAACTTGATCATGCCTCTTTAAAAGCTGGTCTCATTATCAGCTAGTTGCCAGAAATTACGTTTAGGAGGCGCAACAGTATGTGGAGATATCAGAAAATTAGAGGTTGATAAAAGTATTTTGTTTAAGCATCCTCACAATGAATGTATAATAAACTAAATATACTAGTTTAGAATACTGATTTCTTCGTAGATCAGTACGAAGAACAATCATAATTTCAGGAACGCAAAGCTGAAATATCTCTGTGCCAAATTTGGTATGCACTAAGTATAACTAAATATCTGACAGCTAAGATTCAAGGCAAAAATGCAAAGACAAGAACACCCATGATTTTTTTATTTTATTTTTTAATTGTTGCTTTAATATTAATTAAAGTGTAGTATTTAAAGATAAGATTTAAGACCTGCTATAGTGTGAATAAACCTAGAATTGAAACGCCATCATCCAGTGTGATTACATGCACATCCAGAATTCCTACAGAAACCTTAGTCGTGTGAGAGTTTTTAGAAAACATGTAAGGATGATGTTATAGGGTTGACTGTTTCAGGTAATGTGGTATTCTCCTTTTTCCTTTCTTTCTGGAAACAGCACTTTTCACATGTATACATGGTTTGATCATCCCTGGAACAGAACATGAAAGACCAACAGAGTTGAAAGTTTAGCAACCCAAGTTTTTTTCTAGACTGGGCAGTTAAATCCATATCAAAACATACTTTTATTCTTGCCGAGAGAGAACTGTCATCTCATTATTGATTCTTACACTGAATGTCACTTTCTTGAGGATTACTGTTTGTGAGGCACTTGTTATACACCAGAAACACATGTTTTTGTAGTGTGCCAGAGAAATGCACCACTTTCCATTTTGTATACAGTCTAATTTCAAGTCTTGTTTAATAAAAGCAACAAAGCAGAAAGCTGTGTGCTCTTATTTAAATGTAAATCTCTTAATTGAAAATCCGTCTGTGATCATTTTAAATGTAGACTCGGTGCCAGCTAATCAATGCTTACTTTACATTTCAGTTTGCCTATTACAGACCCTGAAAGTGGACACAGTCTAGCACTTACCTCCTAATGAACTGTAATTGCCAGCAACATCATTCTAGTGTTTGTCTCAGGTTTGTTAACATGCTGATCAATGGTGCTGCACATTAATATGAAAGGCTATCCTGTTTTTACCTTTATTTTTAGAGCCTGTTATTTTAGTGTAACTAAAGCAGCTAGCAATAATTTGGGTCACCAATTAATAGCTGCCTTACAGATGTGAAAGGTACAGTTATTCTGCAGAAGACTAATGCACAAAAAAATCCCACTATCATATTAATATTTCTACAGTAAAGGGCCATGGGTTTGGGGTCTTTTATTCTATTCAAAATGTCATTCTAAGCTGGAAAGTTAGGTGAAGACATAGTTTAATTAATCTTCTGCTCTGTTTTTTAAACTTCTTGGTGTTTTACTGTAGAATGGGACATTATGATATGTCTGCAACACATATTTCATGTGATCATTTCCAGTACACTTCATTTTCAACTGATAATTCTAATAAAGCTTAAACTGCACTATATTTCATATTAAAATTGAAAAAAAAACAGTTAGTATCCCAGTGATAGCGGAATCTCTTCCTAGCATTGTGTGTATCAAAATGATCGTCATGCTCTTACAATACATAAAGAGGTGAGGTGAACATCCTGAACTGCATTACTGCAGTCTTCTAAAGCTGGGCCATTTTATAACAGGCCTTGAACCTGAAAAATGTGTCCAAAACCACTAAAAGATAGTGCCCATCCGATAGATCATACTCACACATACTGCAGCATTGTAACAATATACTCACTTGTTTGCTTCTCATTTATTAGAATTCTCTAAAACAAAGGGGGTTATTTTCACACTGTGTTGCTCAAAGTACCGACTTGAGAGATGTGATATTAGGCAGCCCTTTGTAGTCTTTGTCATGCTTAATAGTAAATGCCCAGTAATTTGCATTTTATAATTGCTTCCATTTGTATAAAAAAGCCAGTTGCTTATATAATGTGATGAGCAATAAAGCTCAACATGCAGGCAATGTTCTTTTTATTTACTAATTCAAATGATCAAATTATATGTTGGCAAAACTTATAATGTATTTAATGCAGATTCTTTACTCTTTTATCTTTCTTTTTATTTTCTTCTAATTTTTATTACCGGTGAATCCTATTTGACCACAACGTCAAATGCCTTGTTAACAATTTTAATAAAAGATGAAGTAAACTTCAACACATTTAATCCCAGGCGTGTTTATCATTCTGTATCAGTGTTGTTGGCAGATGTACAGTACAGCAGAATCATGGTGGTTGGTTGACATTTCCACACATTGTGTTGGCATCTGCTTGGCTTTAATCCATACATCATATTTACTACATACTACTATGCAGTGGTGTCTTGCATACTGGAAACTTACAAGACTGCAATATTTTGTATAAAAAATCCATGATGTGCCATTGTTACAAAACATGTATGTTGTACTGTAGATGAGCCATTCCTTGCCAGATTTTTGAAAAAAGTCTTTACTTGTTGGGATTTGGCTTTACAAATGTGCAGCAGGTGAGAAACCCCAAAAGACCATTTGTTTACTAAACTACAAATGTTTCCCAGACATTTTGGGCGATAGTCCCTCTCTATTTCCTGCTGGGTATACAGAGGTGGTTGAAATGAAACACTCATTTATAAAATACAAAATACTGGCCAACTTTCTCCAGGATACATTGGTTGTGCTTCCATGTGCAGAGATCAAAGTTTCATGTTGTTACTATGTCTTTTATAACTAAAACCTGCAGTTAAAGATCCACAGTTTTTTTATTCTGACCTTTGTCTAAGCATTCCTCTGGTGATAAAAGATGTGATGCTGTGTGAGACAAATCACTGGAAAACACATTTCAAGCTCTTTGCTGTTACAGTGATTCCTCGTCATCTGAATTTCCCTTAAAGATATTGTAGAATATTGAGGACAGTGATTTAGTGAAGACCTAATATACCTGCAATTAACCAAATTTGTGAATGAATGATTCAGGTAGTAAAAAGGAAGCACTGTATCATGTTTGGAAGAACTGATAAAGATGCATTGATCTTTACCTCATCCTGACTAATACCCAGGGGCTTTTTTGTGATCTGAGGATCCCTTTAAAATCACAATTTTAAAAACAGAAACTGATATCTGTTTAGTAGATCCTTATGATCCAAAGATATAAAAAATTCAATAACTACTCTTGAGGTCACATGATTAAAGTAATAATCAATGTGTCAGTTATTTACATGTATCAACACAGTGCTGTGCTTTAAATACAACAATTATCTGACCCATAAGGGCCAGCCCTTGCTATTTCTGATGATACAGTACTTGCAGGCTTTGTCATCTCCTGTTTAGACTTCCCCATAGACAATTTGAATGTGATGGACCTTTATAAAAGTAATACCTAATAAATGAATATCTTGGAAGAGCATTGGAAAGCATGGTAATTCATAGAGAAGTATTGCAGCACATGGTAACTGCATAGTATATGCATTGAATAAGCATGCTAAACTGCAAGATGACTGCAAATTTACCATGGCAATTTTTATAAGGTAGAGTTCAGTTAATACAAGTTAAATAGCTACAGTATGTATAGATTCTTGCTTGGTGAACTTGAAATACTGGTAACCACAACACTAAACCCAATCATTATTTACCCAAAGTACTGTAATCACCTGTCATCATTAAAAACTAACAATGTCATTCTTGGGAAGTGCACTGTATACATGTGTTATACATTGCTCATGATACAATCCATTTGATATGCTTTCAAAAGTTTTAGTCCTGATTAAGAATAATGACTGTATTATTTCTCTCAAAGACTATTCGGAGTTCTGAAGATTTTCTAAAAAGGGTGATCATATTAGATAACAGTGCTTGCTTTAAAGTGCAAATTATGATTAGAAATTATTTTGTGAGGGGTCTCCAAAACATAAAAACTGCATGGTAATAATATAATTTGATTATGGCACACAATTTGTTCCAATTGTATTTCACGGGGCGTTTGTTGAGGCTGTAAGGATAGAATAGAGGAAACAGAACCAAGCTTGTTAGTGGGACAGAGGCGGACAAAGAGAGCCCACACTTAGGATAGAAGGCGAGCCGATGGCCTGGACTTAGAGGCGGGCTTGGAGGGGCCCGGACTTGAAGTTGGGATAGGAAGAGATCCCCGACCGAGGTAGGACCGGGCTTGGTCGAAGGCTGAAGCCTCGAGGATCTGAAAACACATAAAAGGGCTCTGACAGCAGAGGCGTCTCTTGGGGTGATGAACCTGCAACAAAGAGAGATGGGTTAGTCTGGGACTTGGCACTGAGAACGTAAAGCGGGCCATGTCCCTAGGGAAATAGAACAGAGCCTTGGGTGACGAGGTAAGATTAGCGCATGAGCTGCGACAGGATAGTGTGGCCGGGGGTCCCCTCTGACTCACAGCGGTGAGAATCCCCCAGAGCGAGGACGAGGTCGCTGAAGCAGACCTGAGGTCGGGGAAGTGAGACTCACTTGCCCCCCAGAGAATGGAACCCGGCTCCCCACCGTGAGACAAACAGGAGACACGCCAGTGCATAACATAAAATAAATAGCTGGAAAAGACGGGAAAAAGAAAGGACATACAAGACAAACTGGAGAGGTTAAAATAGTGTTAGTGTGGTTTGGTTATGTGATTACCTGCTGCTCAGTGGAGAGGAAAAAACCCCTTCCTAGAAGGGGAAAACCTCTGGTGGCCCCGGTAGTCAGGTAGCCCCCACCCTGGGCATGCTAGTCTTTGATGGGCTATTACTATGTCAGTATGGGATGAACAGATGTATAAATTGATTACTGCAGAGGACCGGCGCCCCATGTTTTGATTACACAGAGATTAATGTTGGCTTTGAAAGTAGCTGCTCCGATCCAAACTGAATGGCATGGGGGGGTATAAGGTTGGGGAAAAAGGCCGGTTTTGGAGAGGAGAGTTGTGAGAGCATCCTATGTGTTAGTTAATATGGGATCGATCAGCGGTTCGCTACTATCATGTCTGCTTGGAATGGAAAAGGTGAACTCACATTCAGAGATTTGGGTTTCATAACTACAGTCATTCTCCTAATAGTGTAACTCCTTAACTCATAATCAAGACAGACTTCCAGTCTCGTACCACGCCTCTCACCATGTATTATTATTATTATTATTATTATTATTATTATTATTATTATTATTATTATTATTATTTATTTCTTAGCAGACGCCCTTATCCAGGGCGACTTACAATCGTAAGCAAATACATTTAAAGTATCAAAGTTTGTAGTATTTGAAAGGATGAGCGGACACACGACTAGATTGCTGAGGAAGTCAAGCGGAAATGACTGCCACGATCTGAGTATTGGAGGCAAGCTGGAGCGTTGGAAGGTTGGAGGAGGGCAGTTGCAGATTTAAAATGGTAAACTAAAGCAACTTTTGTGTGCTGCAACAGTAACCAGATCTGAAGAGGGAGTTGATCTGCTGTAGTGAGGAGTGATTAAGAGTAGAGAGTGGGATCTGTGGAACAGTGCAGAGATCTTAGGAAGTAAACAATGGAGCACTGTCAGTAGTGTGCAGAAGCCCAGCTGTAGATAGCAGAGATCTGCTGAAGCAGTTATCTGTACTAGTGAATGGTGGACTGCCATCATTAGTGATTGGTCTTTGAGTGTTAAAGTGGTTAGATTGAGCCGAAGATGGGGCTGCCCTTGGGCAGAGATAAAGAATGCATAGATCTGAGGCCGCTGTAGAGCCTGAGAGGATAAAGAATACATTGCTCTGAGATCGCTGTGAAACCTATTCATTTGATCAGGAGCAGTCTATGAGTATATTGTCCAGTGCTGGGTAGGAGGTCGCCTTGACTGAAGCGTTGATAATCGTAGGACATGGTTTTCGTATCTGACATATGTCTCGCATCAAATGAAATCTTAACTTCTGAAGTAAATTGGTCCTGATTTGAACATACATGACTTCTGCAATGAAAGAGGACCCACTAAAATATATAGAACTTAAGGTGTTATACTGCCATCTAGAGGTTATCATTAGAATAAAACCGTTGACTTATTAATAACTCTCGCAATAGGAATGATTATACTAAATGCGCTGATGATGTATCTGATTGTATTTGGCAGAGGGAGGTAGAATGGGCTGTACATGCGCAGAGTCCGCAGGCGTTAGCTCGCGGAGCACTGAAAATGCGGTTAAGAGGACTGACTCGGGGGAGACCGATTGGCAAAATGGTTATCTGCTGCAGAGACGGCGGCAGTTTGAGCGGAGAATGATTATGGTACTCATAGAACATAATACCCCCGTATCCAAGAGAACTTGATAACGTAAAATAAATATTGATGCGGCTCCTGACAGCGGTGTGGAACTTGATGTTGCTTGTAACACTGATATCTTTACCGTTAATTATTTATTTGGTAAAAGACCTGAATGTTGTTTAAACTATGTTTCCAGTTGGTGGAAGCGGATATCTCCTATTATTTGCTTTTGAATGTTTAGAGAGAGTGTGGTGCTTAATGGTAGAGGCTGAATGAGAACCGGATGCCATTGCTGATGGTAAATTTTACTCGGCTATGCTTGATGAGAAACAGGCTTGTAACCAGGAGGTCCCCAGTTCAAATCCCAGCTCAGCCACTGACTCGTTGTGTGACCCTGAGCAAGTCACTTAACCTCCTTGTGCTCTGTCTTTCGGGTGAGATGTTGTTGTAAGTGACTCTGCAACTGATGCATAGTTCACACACCCTAGTCTCGTATCTTGTAAAGCGCTTTGTGATGGTGGTCCACTATGAAAGGTGCTATATAAAAATAAAGATTATTATTATTATTATATGCTTCTTAGCAGTGTGAGACAGACTGTTGGGATAGACAGCGAGATAGCCAATAAACGATAGTGATACTGGATCCCACGAATATATGATTGAATTGAACCAGATGGAGAGAGTCTGTTGTGTGAGCAATGAAAGCAAGGATCCAGTCTTGATTGAACGGAAAGAATCCAGTTTTGAGCCCAGAAGACTGATAGCAGTTACAGCCTGAGGTGCAGGACAACCTTGTGGATAGAAAGCCTGCAATGGGGCCGGAGCTTCAGCTTGCAGAATCTGGTGATTCATGAAACCCCTGAATCCTAGAAATGAGGCGTCTGAAAAGGGGTGAGTCGGGAGGGGGACTGAGATGTAGTCTTCGTAGAATAGTGAGAGCCTGTTCCAGTTTTGAATTAATAAATGCACCTTTGATGACCTTCCTGGTGCTTCCTGACTTGATGCTGTAGAAAAGGAGGAGGGAGGCTGTGTGGTCCAGTGGTTAAAGAAAAGGGCTTGTAACCAGGAGGTCCCCGGTTCAAATCCCACCTTAGCCACTGACTCACTGTGTGACCCTGAGCAAATCACTTCACCTCCTTGTGCTCCGTCTTTCGGGTGAGACGTAATTGTAAGTGACTCTGCAGCTGATGCATAGTTCACACACCCTAGTCTCTGTAAGTTGCCTTGGATAAAGGCATCTGCTAAATAAACAAATAATAATAATAATGATGCGAATTGCGTAATTGAAATGGCCTAATAAGGATAGCAGGTCCTGTTTTTTTTTTAATAGAAATTAAGGATCCGAGGTTGCTGAGTGTAAGTTATTGCGAATGTGCGATACATTATAAAAACATCTTTAGATCAGTAGCAGTGGAAACTGGAAGTGTACAGGATCAGAAAGTCCGGTACAAATAGCAATGTGAAGTATGTTTCCAAAAATAAACTTGACAAAACAACAGCCATTTCTTTTAGTACTTGCAAGCAGTCTTAAATTGGAACTGTAAATGTTGTCTTTCAGAAAATAAATCAAAATGAGCTGGAAAATAGCTTTGTTCATATTGAGTGGCCAATCCTGAGTGGCCAATCCTTATAAAATAGCTTCTCCTGAGGCTGAGGCTGCTGATGGCGAAGTTTTGACCTCTGTAATGCCGGGGCAGCAAGTCTGTTTGTGGTAGATTTAAATGGAGCTAAGGCAAGGCAATCATTGACAAGGGAAAGACGAAGTCTTGTCAGCGGAGCTTTGAAAGTTTAATGGAGGGACAGTTTTTTCTAATGAAGATGCAGAGAAAGTTGAGTAATGAAGCTGCGCGTTGAATGGTGCTGTTGCTGGGCTGGAGACTGGATGGTTGCAGGAAGGACTAACGTTGGAGCTCCTGCAGCAAAATAGAGAAGCTGAATGATGAGAAGAATCAGCAGAGCAGGTAGGAAAATAATTGATAATATATTGGCAGTGCTGTGCATAGAAGTGACCTGCAGTGAAAGGAGCGAGGCAACAAAGTTTAAATATAGCAACATTAAGCTGAAGCATGAATATCGGCATCTGAGAGTTTGCTACAAAACGAAAACACTAGACAGGGGAAGTGCGTAAGATTGTGCTTTAAATAATTTAATAATGATAGACATTAATTAAACAGCCCCAACACCCGCCCCCTGAATCTCGCTAAAAATGCTAACATTCAAAATCTTCAATGCATCAACCCAAGGTCAACATTTGACTCCACTAGCTTCTAAAACCATTGCAAAGCAACACATGCCTGCAGAAAAAATTGAAACAAATCTCAATATTAGTGCAACAGAATGTGAACCAGTTTAAAATATCTACCATGTTATTTAATAGTATGCTTTCAATGTCTCAGAAGCATTGTTTCTGAATTCCTGCAATGTATGCTTTGGGCAATCCACACACTGTTCACTGTTCATGGACTTTTGTTTAGGATGCAGTACTTCATGGTCAACCTCAATTTGAGAATGAACTTGCATCTTCCCTTGTATTCAAATGTATTTAACCTAACCACTAAATATTTTGCTTGATGTTTAGAATAATTAAAAGAGAGAACTGACATCCTATTCCATTAACTAACACACTACCCTAAATAAGGCACACAAAAGAAAAATCAATGGCTCCACTGCTGTACATAAAAAACAACAACAAAATATTTTTGATGGCTATTTTCATATAAGATCTTTTGTTCTTTTTTCTTTTTTTTAAATTCTCACATCTGAGATTACATCTTTCCCATGTTGCCGTATTTATAGGAGATGTATTTGTTCTGCTTCTGGGTCTAAGTTCTCGGATTGACAGTTCTTGCTGTACAGCAATCAGACACCCCAGGGAAGTGGCAAAAGGAGTCAAAAAACTGATTAGAAAGGAGGCTCAGGGCTGGGCCTTTCAAACACTGAGTGAACTTCAAAAAAGATTAAAAGAAGTTTGATTGATTTGTCATAGTGGATGGCAGAACATTGACCCATGACATCTGCTATGAGCTGCAGGAGTACTGCTATTACTGGTTTTAAGCAGGTTTAACAAGTCATCAAACACCATACAAGGCTGTGGGTAATGAAGTAGGATCTGAAATCTTCTTCACGAAGGATGTCCACTGATAAACCATTTAAGTTAGATAATAGAAAGGAGAAGCATTAAGAGCAGGTTATAAATTGAATATCTAGAAAGCTGCACTAAGAGATAGACATCAGGATATGGAAAAAGATGCAGGAGCAAGGGAAAAAAGAGTACAACCATTGACCTTTCCCGTGCAACACTCTGCTGTAAGATTTATATCAGTAAGAAATATCATATCAAACAAAGATGTCATGCCTTCACTGGGGTGTTGCATGGGGACAATGGTTTCACTCTTGTGTACCAGAAGTATTTAGATAAAAGACATGTCTGAGAGCTCTGTCGAGGCCACAGGGGTGCATTTAGCTTCTAAGTTTTAAAAAGTCACCAGGATGTAGACATTAGGGGATTTGGATGACAGCAATGGTTGCAGTTTTTGTCATCATGGATTTTTATTTTTTTTAAAAAAGCAATTACAATTCTAAAACTTATACAAAGAACATGAGACATCTGTCTGGCTCCATAATTAAATGTCTGAGTGGTTTGGTAACTTTAGTGGATTTGTTTGCCATTTAGAAAAAAATGCTAAGAATAAAAAAGCTTTTTACAGTTAAACTATAAAAATGGAAAGAAACATAGAAACGTTGTATTTATTTGGAATGAGTGCAGTTTTATAATTATAACAATTATTATTTTTATTACTGCTTTTATTGATTTGATACCAAAAAATCCACAATGGCAGTTGTTTTATTTTTTAAATAACGTTGAATTTGATATTTATCATTTAGCAAATCTCCCCCGAATAAAGTCACATAGGAAAACATTAGCACAAAAGCAAAGTGTGTGGTGTCAGTGAGAGTAAGCTTTATCTTTAATGCAGGAGCATGGGGCTTGTTAGCTGATTAAACCCCTTTGGTCTAATCAAAAACCATTGAGCTTTAGAATCCTCAAATCATCAAGAAAACATTTAAAAATGAATACATTGTTAGTGTGTGGTGAACTTTAAAGGACAAATAAGTCCAACAAAATAATTAGGAATGCCATGATCCCTAAGAATAGCCTCATACATCTTAGCTGGGCATGGTTTTGGGCAGGATTTGCAAATGCCACTTTAGCTATAAAGAAAAGGAAGAAGCAGCTTAATTAGGCATGCAGATACATGGGATTTGAGTCTGTGGAAATGTAATAAGCATCAATAAACAAGTCACACTGTGGAAAACTCGTTAGTTATTATGCATTGCGTATTCACAAGGCAGCAGCACATTGGAAGTCTGTGAGCCTTCTCATGCCAGATTCCTATTTTCTTCGAGGCAAGGAACCAGTGCCAATGGGATCCAGCAATGGTTGACAGTGCTGCTACAGCTTGTTTTCAGGGGTTTCTTTTCAAACCTTTCTTTTCTTCCGCAGAGATCCTTCTGTAGCGCCATGGTGGATGAGCTCAGGGTGTCTCTGAAGTGTCAACGTCGTCTCAAACACAAGCCCCAGGCCCCTGTCATAGTAAAAACAGAAGAAATCATCAACATGCACACGTTTAACGACAGAAGATTGCCAGGCAAGGAGACCATGGCATAGAACTTGGTGGGGTGGGGGGTGGCGGGGTGGGGTGGGGGGTGAGGAAGCTGCCCTGAGCACACACTGTCATCATTGTTCAAAACAATTTGCCAGAAAATGTTTCCTGTGGAAATATGCAACCTGAGCAAAACCAAGTGCGTTACCTCATGCATCTGAAAACTGGAAGATGACTGATCTGAGGGGGGAGGAATCAAAGAAACGGGATCCCAATTCAAAATGGAACAAACAATCAACCTTAACAAGAAAACATTTGAGATGAACGTAGGCATGTGGGTATGCCATGTGTCTCTCGGGTTCAACTGTCCTTCTTTTGAATGTTTCGATGTGAATCTGTTACTGGTGGTCTCATGTTCAACTGAAGTGTTTGTTCCCTGATCAGTTATCTTCAAGTGTTGTTGGATAAGCCAACATATTATGCATAATACACACTTTAACAGGGAAACCCCTTGCTGACAGACCGTGAAAGGGAATAAAGTTAAAAAAAAAGTACTTCACATGTGGAAATATATTTTCTATTGTTTGAAATCACAGATTAAGTTGGTAACACAGATACTTGCTTTGGTACCACAAAACAGCCAGTCCAAATGAGTCCGTCATACTGAATGGACAGCAGTAATAGACAATTTAAAATATTATTTTCCCCACATCTTAATGCAATTATAATCATACCTAAGGCAATAACAAGTTATTTCAGACACTGTTTCTCATGTAGCTTGGACTATATAAAATATATTATTGCATCTTAAGAAAAATAAAAATAAATCTAAATGATATCCGGTGTATAAGGTGCCGCTCACTCTAGTTTCTATTTTGGTTAGTTGCCAATCTTTCAGTTGCAAAAGAAAGACAGACAGGCTGTTTTGTTGCCCAACAGGAGTCATTGAGTTTGACCCAGAGATCTATTTGCCCAACTCCTGGCACATCCAATCTGAGTGATTTGACATCCTGACCTTTTAAAAGCCAGTGTAACTCTGGCTGAATGTGCACACAGGACTTTCTCACCTAAAATGATTCAACATCAGTTTTAACTGGAGACTTGTATCTATTTATTGATCTAACTATTTATTTATGTGTTTATTTATTTATTTATTTTCTTGTTTGTTAATTTATTTATGTATTTTTTTTTTGACTGCATCACACCTGTATACAATCGGCACCACATCCAACTACTTGCAAAATGTTTGTTTTACTATCTCTCTCTCTTCTTTTTTTTTCAAAATGTTCACATTTATTTGTGGAAATGCAAGATTTCTATCAAAATAGTTTTTGTATGAGAAAAATTTTGTAATAATTTTTATCAACAAAACTAAATATGGGCTCTACTGGTTCATGGGTGTTCTTGTGGGGTGTGGTGTCAAGCATGCCTGGTAGTATTTATGCACCACCAGTGTTTGATGAAGCCTGTTTTTTATCATCTAAAGGAATACTATTTAAAAATAAATATTTTTAGGTAAAAAAGGTAAAAAAGGGCCAGGTGCACTACCAACATTGCTTATCATTTTACACCCCTGGTTTCCAATAGACTGATAGTATAACATGCTGAACATTTGTCTGTAAATGGTTATATATATATATATATATATATATATATATATATATATATATATATATATATATATATATATAAAACACGAAAACTAATTTTGACCACATCGTGAAAACAAATGCAGTGCACACAGTTTACTGATTGAAATTGATGCACAAATTTTAAGAACAATTTCATTAAAAAACAAAAAAATCTAACACAATTTTTGGTTTGACTGACACTTTTTGATTCTGCAGGTGAGTTATTTAATTGAATGTTTTTAACTGTTGTTCTAATGATGTGGTGAGAATATGACATGCAGTTCTTCAAAAGGCAATAATGAGCTCAGAGACACCAAGTTACTGGTTTAAACCTTACATCATTTTTTGGTGTTTGGTAGAGTTGCTCTGTTGCCCAAAACATTGCATCAGAATACAATCTTCGTGGAACTAAGAATTCCCAAACAGCGTGCTTACTGTGTGTAACATAAAAACACTAGAGTTACTTTAAAATGAATACAGTATGAATTCAAGATACATAGGCAAGTTTCATTCATACACATCTTAACACCACATTTTAGTTGAGGCAATAGTCCGCACTGCTATTTTTACTCCTGCTGAATTGAGGGTTTTGTTGCACTAGCTTTAGGTGATAATATCTTTGCTGTGTCAACCTCTACTTAGATTTATTGAATGCTGTTGGACCTTGTGCTCAGTGAGGCCTTGAATTGCTATAAGTATTAGTGTCATATCTCTATTATGAAGTTTATAGAAATGTTTGAGCTTAGTCTCAGCTCCAACGCTGTATTGATAACTGCACATATATTGTACATCATTCAATATAATGACTTCAGTACCAAATGCATTAGTAAATCAAAGGACGAATTATCTGTGATGGAGGAAGCTTAATTGCGGGAAATGTCGAATCACAGTTAGATCAAATACAGGCCACGCAATCACATAAGCAAAAACAAGGACATTGTACTGTCACTGGAATTGTACCGTTAAGTAACGATCTTGGAAAATTCTGCTGATGACAAACATCAAGCCTTTGAAAAGCATTTCAAAATTTGCAGAAAGCACAAGGCATAAACCAGTGTGGAGGAAAAACAGTGTAATAGGAGACCTGGCTATTTTAGACATCTGCTATCACATTTAAAGTGTCAGAGAACAGAAACTACAGATGGAAAGACAATGGTGGAAAATGGTATTCCTTCACTAGCATTTAATCTTTTTGACAGATACAATGGTAACTCTGAAGGGATAGACCTAACTGCTCATGTATATGAACATCAGGGTGATATTGTCAGCAGGTCCTAACACAGCTCAGTAGACATCTGCCTGAAACTAAAAGCTGACATAAGGCACTTAAAGAGGGTACTCTGCTTGATGGTCTGTAATTAAATTGCTTTCAAAGTTGTCATAAATTTGTGGCTTAAGAAGACCCTTAAGTGACAGAAGGGAGAAAAAAAAAGAGATCCTTGCATTTGATCAAATAACTTTTTTTTTTTTAATGTTCCGTCAGAATATTCCTTTCATATTACTGGTGCAGTTTGTTTTACTTTGATTGAGTGTTATGCAAATAAGTACAAATGCATTGCCCCAACACATCGCTGTATTAGTGATTTATCATAACACTGTTTTGACATATCACATGTCAGACGGATCAAATGCGGCGCGAGTCATTTATTTTTCTCTGCAAAAAACATTTTGAAATACTTGAAACAGCTGAAATAAATACTTCAGTTGCTGTTCAACTTCCCAAATGACAAGCCTGATCTTGAATATAAAATGGCTAACATAGATAACAAAGGACTTTCTGCATAGTTTATTGTATTTATTTTCTTTGTAAGTTAGTTGATATACTATGTTTATTTTGTGTTCAGGTATGTCTCCCTCATATATATATATATATATATATATATATATATATATATATATATATATATATATATATATATATTGAAACTTTTTGAAAGGTTAGAAAGGTTAATATTTTGGGTTGTTTTTTTTATTTTTTATTCTGCATTTGCTTATGAGCTACTCTACATTAAAGCACCAACTATTCATGCTATTTTGGTATACAAGTTCAACCTAGAAAATGTTTTAAACAATTGATGGACATTTCCAATTACTGATTTTATGTCAACATGCACACATTTTTACTTGACTTTAATCATTTATTAATACTCAACTTTACCATAAGAAGAATCATGATGTTTGTAATGACTCCAGGGTATATCAAGGACACTAAAACTGTGACCCTGTGCTGTAGTAATTAATTGTTTTTAGCTATCAAACTGTTTTACACTATTTCAAACCATTCTCTCTGTGGACGCTGCACTCAAGGTCACGAGTATGTTGACTCATGGAATCACAAGGTGAAAAGCGTGTATCACAGTGCTACAGATCAGTTTAGCATTTGAATGAACAGAAGGGCTGGGAAGGTCCAGGGGTCTGGGTCTAGGACTTGGAGGTGGGTGAGAACTGTCTGTTTATGTTGATAGTTCAGTGTTTTAACAAATAAACGCTGCCACTCAAAAGTTTGGGAATAGCAAATGCTTTTGAGAACATCTGGGGGCGGGAAATTCTTTTAGTTTATCAACTAGTTTCACAAACCTTGATTAGCACACATCTTGGCTACCTAACCTTACATTATATATGTTTTGTTTTTCATTTACATAGAAAGGTTGCAAGGTTTCAGGCAGGAAATCTATAGTACAAGTGCCTGGTACATTCATTGGTTAATCTACAAGCATATTACCAGCAAGTTCCAATTAACCTATGAGGTATATATATATATATATATATATATATATATATATATATATATATATATATATATATATATATATATACAGTACTGTGCAAAAGTTTTAGGCAGGTGTGAAAAATGCTGTAAAGTAAGAATGCTTTCAAAATAGACATGTTAATAGATTATATTTATCAATTAACTAAATGCAAAGTGAGTGAACAGAAGAAAAATCTAAATCAAATCCATATTTGGTGTGACCACCCTTTGCCTTCAAAACAGCATCAAGCATCAATTCTTCTAGGTACACTTGCACACAGTTTTGAAGGAACTCGGCAGGTAGGTTGGTCCAAACATCTTGGAGAACTAACCACAGTTCTTCTGTGGATTTAGGCAGCCTCAGTTGCTTCTCTCTCTTCATGTAATCCCAGACAGACTCGATGATGTTGAGATCAGGGCTCTGTGGGGCCATACCATCACTTCCAGGACTCCTTGTTCTTCTTTACGCTGAAGATAGTTCTTAATGACTTTCGCTGTATGTTTGGGGTCGTTGTCATGCTGCAGAATAAATTTGGGGCCAATCAGATGCCTCCCTGATGGTATTGCATGATGGATAAGTATCTGCCTGTACTTCTCAGCATTGAGGAGACCATTAATTCTGACCAAATCCCCAACTCCATTTGCAGAAATGCAGCCCCAAACTTGCAAGGAACCTCCACCATGCTTCACTGTTGCCTGCAGACACTCATTCGTGTACGCTCTCCAGCCCTTCAGCGAACAAACTGCCTTCTGCTACAGCCAAATATTTCAAATTTTGACTCATCAGTCCAGAGCATCTGCTGCCATTTTTCTGCACCCCAGTTCCTGTGTTTTCGTGCATAGTTGAGTCGCTTGGCCTTGTTTCCACGTCCGAGGTATGGCTTTTTGGCCGCAAGTCTTCCATGAAGGCCACTTCTGACCAGACTTCTCCGGACAGTAGATGGGTATACCAGGGTCCCACTGTTTTCTGCCAGTTCTGAGCTGATGGCACTGCTGGACATCTTCCGATTCGAAGGGAAGTAAGCATGATGTGTCTTTCATCTGCTGCAGTAAGTTTCCTTGGCCGACCACTGCGTCTACGGTCCTCAACGCTGCCCGTTTCTTTGTGCTTCTTCAAAAGAGCTTGGACAGCACATCTGGAAACCCCTGTCTGCCTTGAAATTTCTGCCTGGGAGAGACCTTGCTGATGCAGTATAACTACCTTGGGTCTTGTTGCTGTGCTCAGTCTTGCCATGGTGTATGACTTTTGACAGTAAACTGTCTTTAGCAACCTCACCTTGTTAGCTGAGTTTGGCTGTTCCTCACCCAGTTTTATTCCTCCTACACAGCTGTTTCTGTTTCAGTTAGTGATTGTGTTTCAACGTACATATTGAATTGATGATCATTAGCACCTGTTTGGTATAATTGTTTAATCATACACCTGACTATATGCCTACAAAATCCCTGACTTTGTGCAAGTGTACCTAGAAGAATTGATGCTGTTTTGAAGGCAAAGGGTGGTCACACCAAATATGGATTTGATTTAGATTTTTCTTCTGTACACTCACTTTGCATTTAGTTAATTGATAAATATAATCTATTAACATGTCTATTTTTGAAAGCATTCTTACTTTACAGCATTTTTTCACACCTGCCTAAAACTTTTGCACAGTACTGTATATATATATATATATATATATATATATATATATATATATATATATATATATATATATATATATATACATACAATATACACCCATTTTGCAAAGTCAGTCTTGCTGTGCTTTCGAATTACCACCTCCTCCCCACCCACCATCACCTCACTCCCAGCCTCGTCCGGAGGGGGGAGTATATGATGCTCCTCTGCCTAATCATTTTTGTTCACCGGGATGAACACGTCGCATAGATTTATTATTTTATTATTCGTTTTTTAGCAGGCGGCACCCAGATGCTCTGAGAGACGAGGCTGTGCTCCAACTACTTTTATTTTTCTTTTTATTCACCCATTGTTTGGGTTCAATGTTTTTGGAAATCTGTAAGATTTTGTATTATAATAAAGGTGGTTATTTAACGCAAGATTGTCCTGACTGAAATGGTATTACCCACAGTGTCTGACCCTACACTATGTTCATAGTTTATTTTACATAAAGATGCTGCTTACACCTGCAATAAATAATACAAAAGATACTGACAGAGAAAGCAAAAATAAACGGGGACGCTCTAGGGTTTTTCATTTTCACTTTGGCAATTTTTGTGAATATATTATCTTATTGTCTTTGTAATTTAATTTCTACACAACAAGTATAGTTCTTACATTACAAAGTAGCTATTCAATAATATAAAATTCCGAGCTTCGATTTTATTGCTGATTAAGGCTGCAAATCTAGTCCCTTTTCTGCCTAAGAAACTGCATCTTCTCTCTTTGATATCTACTTTCCATCTTGCTCTCCTTCCATCTCTATCACTATCTCTAGCTCTATACTGTATTCCAGTGTCCAATCTGCAAACCAGGCCCTTTTTGTATGAAAACATTACATATCTCAATATTCCTATTTATAAAATGGTTACTTCATAGATCATTTTTTTCAAAATATTGAATTTCTTACCATTTAACATGGCATGGTATTTGTTCTGTATATATATTTTTTCTATTGCAGTTTCTGCTTGGATTATTAATCTGTGATTAACAGATACTAGAATTTTTTTTTCAGCCACTTTTCTACTATTAAACTATTACTATTAAAGATGATTAAATGTGCAATATATGAAGCCCACAAATTAGCTTTTCTGAGTTTTGTTTAGAAGCTGCCCTGATTGCAGAAACAGGAATTTCCTTCTGAAGTAGTTATTAAGTCTGGTAAATAGTAATCCACGTAGACAAACCCTTTAAGTTTCTCTGAATAGCTGTGTTTCCAAATTCTCCCTTTAACATGCTGTAAGCTGATGGACAAATAGGGATGTGAAAATATGTGTCCTTTATGTCCACAGTTGTAAACCAGTCGCCCGGCTGGACAGACTGGAGGATGTGACGATGTGATACAATCTGGAACCTCCTCTCTCTCAGGAACCCATTGACGTGTCTCAGATCTACGATGGGGCGAAGGCCACCATCCTTTTTTGGCACTGGAAAATACCTTGAGTAGAACCCTTCTTGTTGAGAGATGGGTTCTACGAGACAAATGGCTTGTTTCAGAAGTAATGTATTTACTTCCTGCCTGATGGCCAAGACCTGGAGAGGGTCACTCACGGATGTGACCGTGATCCCTCGAAATTGAGGCGGTCCCGAGCAGAACTGTTTAGGGCGGCGCTGGAACTGCTTTCCATAGTGCTGCTGCACTGGGGCCCAATGTCTGGTGTTCCCTCATCCTTGCGGATGGTCCCGGTTATTAGCTGCCACAGAAACCTGAAGGTAATAGAACTGCCCTAGTGACAGTATGTGTCACAGGCGGACGCCATCATCTCATCCTCTCCCGTACTAGAGCACGGGGAGGGAGCATCGCTGCCACCTGTCTATTCTCTGTGGGAGCGTTGCAGGATTTCCTCTAACTCTGGCCCGAATGTATGGCCTGGGGAGATAGGCGCGTCCAGTAAGGCCGACTTGTCCATGTCAGGGACTCTGGCCTGAGACAGCCAAAGCTGTCTGCGCGCCACCACCAGGCTCAACAGGCTTGAACCTAGGGCTTGCCCTTGGAAGCCTGAAATCTGCAGCAGTGTGCTTGAGACCAAGCGCAGCTCTGAAGCCACTGGTTCAGGGAAAAGCGCTGATTGTAGCATGCCATCAAGGTATGCTGTGAGGAGACCCGCCGTGTTTGCCAGGTGGGTGACTTGCGCCTCAGCTGCATGGGCCTTTTTAAGGTGGACCTCTGTTATCCTGCAGGGTCCTTAGGCAGACCTCTTACCGGAGGTGCTCGCACCAGGACCGTGATGGTTGAATCCACTGGCAGGAATTCCGCTAAGCCCAGGGCTCCTGCGCCTTCCAAGGAGGCCAGCGGGGCTGCCTGCTTTAAGACGCTTGGAGCCGAAGCCAGTCGGTGCCAAGAGGATCGCACCTCCTCTTAAAATCCGGGAATACTGAGAAGGGCTGGGGGTTAGAAGCATGCACAAATGGAACACTGCTGTTCAGGTGCTGCCATCTAGGGAACCTGGAGGAAGTTGGAGGCTCGCTCCATAAGCGCCCGAACTGGCCAGACGGAAAAGTGACATCAGTCTCCAAGGTAACCTCGACGTCTGGGGCAACCACCGTGGAGCCGGGTTGGCTCCGGGGCAGGGACCGAGGACATCACTCCCCGGAGGGGCCTATCGGCAGCTTTGGCAGGCATATCAAGGGGGCTGTGTGTTCCAGTGGTTAAAGAAAAGGGCTTGTAACCAGGAGGTCCCCGGTTCAAATCCCACCCCTCCACTGACTCATTGTGTGACCCTGAGCAAGTCACTTAACCTCCTTGTGCTCTGTCTTTCGGGTAAGACGTAGTTGTAAGTGACTCTGCAGCTGATGCATAGTTCACAGACCCTAGTCTCTGTAAGTTGCCTTGGATAAAGATGTCTGCTAAATAAACAAATAATAATATCCCAAAAGTATGGTTGTTGGTCATCTTCGAATTGAAAGGGAACATATGTTTTTATCAACGTGTTGTTTTTCTTCTATTAAACCAATAGCTGTGATAAAGTACAATACTTCTAAAACACCTAATCACACATATGCAATAGATAACATTCATCTAAAATATGAATACTCCATTCTCTTAATTTTTTTCTTGAACTCTGCAGGATAAAATGTACTTCTTCTATAATACATTTAACACAGAAATAAAAAAAATAAAGGGTCACCAAATTCAAATAGATTTATCCTGCCTCTATGGCAGCTTATTTAGATAGGTAAAATGAAACAAGGATGTGATTCTTTTTTTGTAATTGTTTTAAACTACAGATATACAGTTCTCAACTATCAATGTAAATAATGTTTAAATAATAATGTCCTTAAATGATACAAATGGTACCTGTATGAGCCGTTATTGTTAGACTACATTAGTTTAACCTCTTCAGGCAGCGAGAGTGATGATTCAGAGAAGAATAGCCGCCAGTTTGTTTTAGCAAGAGTCCGTAGATAAATCCGCTTGCAATTCTCTGTGATTGGTTGCAAATATGAACATTTACTATTCAGCAATTCTCCAGATTTGCACAGCGCTGCACAGTCGATTTTTAATTCTACTGGTCATTCCACCTTCACTTTAATCACATCAACCCAGCAAACATGATCACATGGGACCAGCAATGACCCAACACAGGCTCAAATATCGGCCCATCACTGTCAGCCCTTCGGGCCCCACGTAGATTTGCACATTGGATCCATGCTGGCCCCAAGCCATTGGCCCAATGTGGGCAGCCAGCATGGACCCAATGACAAATCTACATGTGTGTATATACAATATATATATATATGTGTGTGTGTGTGTGTGTGTGTGTGTTGATTTATATTAGTGAGTAATTACATAAAAGCACCTGTTTTCAATTAGTATAAAACAAGACATTTTCAATTTCTTCAATCTTCACAAGACTTTTATTAACTTCTTTTAACTATGTTGTTCAAAATTAAAACAAAGAAGTGTCCATGAAAGTTTAACAACAAAAATGACAATAATAAATAAAAAAGAAAAAAAAAAGCACAGGATACTGAAAAGGCGGACATTTTCATGTTCAAAAGTCATTTTGCTCCTGCTGCTTCCTCATTGTCTCCAGGTGGTGCTAGGTGCTTTCTAAGTATTTTAAAGGCATCACACGGTACAGTGTATTTATGTAACTTACCAACCACCACTTTTTGAAGTTTGAGGCCTAAAATGACATTTTGCTTCCCAGGCCCTTCCAGTTGAACTTGGTTGCCAATTCACTGCTAAGGAAGGCAGCCATTATTCTGCGGGCAGTGGTGGGTACATCCACCCCACCAATGGTTCCAAGGAAGGCAATCTGACAAAATGAAAAGGAAAATAAAAACCTTGCTCATACGTGCATCGTTAAATGTAGATTCAGCTTAACCGAAAGACTGAATCACTTACTGGAACATAAAACAATGCTTAATGTGTAATATATGTACAATAGGTGGATTAAATAAATATCCAAAAAAAATAGTTATTTTTAAAATTATTAAAATTTCTATAAATGCTTGATTCAATATCATCATTTCACTACAAAAACACAGACACAGGGTTCTTGAGTGGCTCATCCAGTAAAGGCCTCCTCTCGGAGTGCAGGATGAGCTCTATAACCTGGAGGTTGCCAGTTCAAAACCAGGCTATGCCAGTTGCCGACTGTGGTGAAGAGCTCCCGGAGATTTTGCACAATTGGTCGAGTGCTGCCAGGGTTGGATAAGGAGGGGTTGGCTGGGGGATTCTTGGGTTGCCGAATTAGAAGGACCCCTGTCGCTAGCCTAGGTACCTGCGAGACTGGCTGTTATCAGTAATAACTTTGCCATTCCTCCAATAGGCGCTAAAGCTCTGCTGTTTGTGTCAGAATTGCATTGCGAAAAGAAGCGTATGGCTTGGCAATGTACGTTTCGGAGGATGCAAGTGTGTTGTCTCTCGCATGTCAGCATGCAGACTGCAGCTGTAACTAGAGTTGAATGACAATTGCTGATTCCAAAATTGGGGGGCATAAAAGTTGAAAAATATTTGGTGATTATAAAAAGAAAAAAAGACACATAAAATATGCAATACATTACCTTCATCAATTGAAATCTACAATTTAAAGTACAGACACACCTTTTAAAGTGCCTATATATATATATATATATATATATATATATATATATATATATATATATATATATATATATATATATATATATATTACGCTGATTATATATATTACGCTGACATTTTACGCTGTCACTATCATTAATTTTGAAAATGTAAAGCCTGGATCAGATGTTAAATTCTAAAATTTGTATAACTTTCTACTGGTATATCATGAACTGTTCTCTGGTATCTGTATTTTATAATAAATATCACTGCCATTTGATCCATGCAGCTCTTCTCTTCAAGCAGTTGTTCAAGGCAGTCCACATGTTCAAAGGTCATTAGGAGCAGGGAGACATGATCCGGCAATATCACAGCAGCAATGCTTTTCTCCTTTGCTATATTTGCCATCATCTTCTTTAGTGAAGCCAGCTCGCTCTTGATCTCCTCTAAGGAGGACACAATGTGACAATCCCTTGCTGCAAAAGATCATTTTCTTAGATATTTATGATCAGAGCATTTTCTTAGATATTTATGATCAGAGCAGACCACTTGTATTTCAAACAAAAAAGGAGTGACCGTGTTTTATAAGATTTATTTTTATTCAATTTATTTTTATTTACTCAGGTATATAGCTCATGGCATTTTACTTGGGTAAAAAGTAACTTAAAATTCAAATCAAGTAAGCTGAAATTTATGATAACAAAAAGAAGCCTTCCAGTACAAATTTTTATACACATCATTCACAACCAAATGAATGCAATTTTTAACATAATACAAATGCTGGCTGTTAGAGGAGCTGGATTCTTTTTCTCTTCCTCAGGTGCTACTTCCTCGCTATCTGTTGATTTGTTGTTTAAACAAATGCTACTTACATTGTATTTTCCAAACATTTGCAAACACAATTGCATGTGTTATTGTGAATGTCATACATTTATTTGGCAAGCAGTATGGAGTGACATTAAATGTTATCAAAATTGTAAATGAACTGTAAATTTGTAAAGCGCTAAGGCTGTAGTTATTGAATATTAATGTTTCAACTTTCTTTGGCATCAAGAACAAAGTACACATAATTATCTGTAACTCAATCCAAAACAAACCAAATAAAATTAAATGCACAAAATGGAACTGTGTTCATTACGTTCTAGACCGCTGATTCCACTGCAGCTAGTCAGTGTCGCTCTGCAGGTCCGATTCCACTTCTGCTCTGGCTTCTTTTCTTTTGGCCTTTTTATAGTCAGCTGCAAGACACATAATGAGACATTATTGCCACATATAGCTTGTATCATGTGCTATCATGCATTTGGTTGAATCTTATAAAACCTCCTTGCTTACTGAAATCACTGCCATCTTTTCTACATAAATAAGTGTTTTGCATTTCAAGAAAGATACTTTGCAACTCCATGAATGAACATAAATGCAAACACATAAACCAAAAAAGAAAACTTTTGGAATGTAGTTCAGCACATTGTCCAGCTACATGAATTTATCTGAAATCTCAGTTTAAAAATCAACGTTTACCTGTTTCATCCATACAACGGACAGGGTACATACTCCATGTGTCTTCATCAGCCTCCTCGTGTGTGAGGAGGGCCTTTCTGAGGTGGGTTGATGACATGTAAGGAGGCCAGAGACATTTTCTTTCCCCTCTCATCCATATGCTACTCACAACTGCCACTTTGTTTCTTCTGACGAATTCTGCAATTGTCCTTCAGTCAAAAAATGGAAATGATAACAGCTTAGAGCTGAAACGAATATCTTATTGGACAGTCTTGAAGGGTCTCTTTTAAAGAATATCAATATGTATGCAGCAGTGGAGTGGCTGCCCATGCATCACCACATGGTATTAACACATATTTTTTTTTCAATGTCTGAAATTTTGTAGGTAGTGTGGCTTGGCCCAAGTTCACTTGCTTTAAAAATACCAATTGTTACGGAATCCATAGGGTGCTTATATAGTGATTCCAAACACTAAATTAAAAAGATGACGTTTATTAGGTTTGCAGCTTTGTCATTCATGTCGGGCATCACAGAGCTAGCTGCCTCCTCAAGTACAACACACATAATGGTGCTCGGTGGTATGTAAAAAAAAAAAACATAAACTGAAGGGAAAGCCTGCAATGAACACTGGAAGTGATCGTTGGGTAGCTTGGGTATGCTTCCGTAAGGAATTGTGTAATAGTTTTTGTATTAAAACTAATTATTCTTTTATAATATGAGCTCAGGAATGTAAGGAGAGAAGAGGCCTCTGCTTGCATGTGGGATGGATGGGTGAATCTCAGCGATAACGGCCCAGATGTTTGAAAGGTTTGCGCACCGCGCAAAGGGTTATGCGGGTCGCAGATGGCCATTATGCACAAATGTGCAAAATGTGCCATATTCGAAACTTCCTTTTTGCGTGCCACAATCCGTTTCGCGCTGTGCACATATGTAATGTATCAATAGCGCAATCTGGCGGGAGTGGCCGACAATTTACGAGATCCTGCCAGGCACAAAATAACGCTTTTAAAAAGCAAGCCTTATCTCTGGGCACATCACTCAAGCACTCACTTATCCAATCTCTGAAGTGAAATGCAGACGCTTTCCAAGGTACTACAGCAATGGAAAACACCCAGCGATCACACAAGGTTCCGTCCACATCTATATAATGATTATATTCAAAAGAACAATTGTGATAGCAGCATCACTAGTTTTAATACATGTTTAAAAAATAAACAGGAAAGCTGCAATCATGATCGTTCTTTCGGACCGAAAGAAAACGAATCACTTTCCCAGGGACTCTTTCTTGGAGCTGAAGAATAACTCCCAAAAACAGAATCATGAGTACAGCACGGTATCATGGTACATAACGTCAGTGTGTAACATAGACCGAGCCGGCAGATACTAAACAACTACCTGTATAATGCAGGAACACTTTACTTTAATAGACACATACAGCAGTATATCAACCCTAGATCGATCAAGCAACAGTATGCACCTCCTTACCTTTTTTGATGGGGGATGGTGATTCAATGATGAGAGCCTCATAACAACATGTATTAAAAATCGTATTGCTTTAAATTGTATATTGTAAACAATATCTATCAAAATATTGCAATACTGTCATTATAGAGAACTCCCTCGTCAGCTCTCTTTTCGTCTCTCTTACAGTATAAGGGCACCATGATCAGCTTCTGTTTCAAAGATTGTATTTTATTTTTTGTATTTTATTTTTCACATGCGTTTTTTTCTTTTTTGATTTATTTGGTTTGCACTAATTGATTTTTGTCACGTCCTGGCAGGATTCCCTGTGTAGAACGCGCGTTGCTAACTAGCTGTCAGTATGCACCGGCACTGAATCAAAGAAACAATTAATTCACCTGAGTATTTAAAAGGTAGCTGAGAACAAAAAGAGAATGGGAGGAAGAGCAGGAAGAAAAAAAGCAGGAAGCAGAGAGAGAGAACATGGAACAGGCAAAGAAACAGGCACAGACAAAGATAGACCAGCGAGACACGGACAGAGTTGGAATGCAGAGAACCCGACAACTAAGGCAGGTGTGCTGGGAACCGCAGACTACTGGGATCAACGTTGCTTTCCTACTCTACAGTTTACCACAACTTCAAAAACCAATGCTATTTCCCTGTCTAAATCCCCACTGCTGAAAGCAGACTACAGTGCCACATGGGTTGGTTGCAATGTTCTTTGTCTTTTAAAAACGGCAGTGCAGAAGATCAGCATTTTTGTTTACACCTTGAAGGATTGGCTGCATACCAGATTTCTCTTTGTTTTTTTTGTTTTTTTTATTGTTTTCTTTTATCATTTCCAGCCTTTGGATTTGTTTTTCTTTCTTCTCTCTGCTCTTTCTAATTCCATCTGCATGCAAGTTTTAGTTAAGTTAAGTCTAATTCCCTGTTTTTATATTTAATAAAAATACTGTTTTTATCAAATACATACCTGTGTTGTCTCTCCTGTTCAAAGCCCATGGTGTGGACCTATAGACGAACCTAAAAGGAAAAGGTTAATGGTAATTAAGAATCCTAGAATATTTTATACAGTACCTGAAGTGTTGGAAGTAGTTTTCCCAACCGAATTTTACCGGGACCTGGTGCCCATAGTTTCTCCAACAGGTAGCGTAGTCTGGCTCTAAGTGGTGACACTAATAACTAGAGGTGTCCAGAAAGGGCCAATGGGTAGGGCAAAACAGGAAGTGCACATGATACCATCAAATTATGCGGGGCCAAAAATGAAAGTTGTGCAAAAACATATGCTACTGGTCAGAGATGCTTTTGGCCCCACCCACTTTAAATGTGGACATACAGTTATCACACGTTTCAATATTCATTTAAAGTGAGGAAAGCTCGTCATGGAGAACAAAGAATTCTCTTACTGCAAAAATCTACAAATGGAGATTATGATGAGGTTGTACATTGTCACCCACAAAAAGAAAACTTGACCAATTCTGGTAATATTGTAATGGCCGAGGTCATTGTATTTGATCTTGGGTTTCTTTTTGTTTAATTCTTAAAAGGAATAGACAGACCACTGATGCAGGTGCAACGCTCTGTGGAGCTTTTTAATGCCCTCCACGACACATTAACAGTCCCTGTTTCGGCCAGGACCACACCATCAAAACAAGAAAACCCACTAACAACCCTCAATCCTATCCTGCAGCTCTCTCTGTCCCTTTCTTTTGTATCCTCGCTCCTGTGTTTCTGCATGCAGTAACACACAGTTACCAGATAGGTCTTTAACTGTCACTCTCTTTTCACCAACTCCCCCTCCTTCCCCAAAACACCCCCCATCCCCCTACCAGACCACTGCGCCTGCCCCTCCAGCTCCCTCCCACCAATCACTGTACTCTGCCGGTCCCCGCCAGACCTCCGGACCCTCAGGAGAAGGAGGGGGCGAACACCTGTCTATACCCCGAAGTCTAGGCACCCCAACCTCCCGCACATTCCCACCCCCAGGTACCCATAGACACCCAGACTCACACACAACCTCCGCTACGGCTCTCCCATCCCGTAAACTCTCCCAGAGCCTCCCCATAGCTAACTAACACCCCCCACCCCCTAGACGGTGTAGCCCGTGCACCTTACAATAACAGCAAGCAATAACAGTGATGCAACAGCAATAACAATGTCCCTCTGGAGTGCTAGCACCCTTGCCCTTGCCGCGATCTCCGGGCCGGGTTGTTACACTATGCATACATGTCAACAGTCCCTAAATGGCCGGGACAGTCCCGATTTCCTAACAAATGTCCCACGTCCCGATGCATAGGAAGAAAATATTTATCCTTTGAAATTCTTCACAGCTAGTCTAGGGTGTTAGCTCTCGTGGTGCACTGTTTTTTGTTTCTCTCTCTCTCCTTAGCCTCTGCTGACCCTCGTACACTACACTGCCTGCCAGGGACTGTGTTTACCTGACCAGATCTCAGTTTATTGACCTCATATCCAGTCATATTGTAGAAGCGTATTGTTTCCTCACTGCTGCTGCAATATGATTTGATGTGTGTGATAATGTGAAGGACTGGAGTTAGCTACACCCTTCATTTCCGTACAGTATTCGTTGATCACGAGTGTAGTGTGATATATAATAAATAAAGTCGGGTCCAGCAAATGTGTGTTTTAATGCGCATGACCGAACAGTTTCCAAATGTTTGCAAGTATGTAATATTTTCTCTATATGCAGCTGCTTTCATGCCTCCTATACAAAATCCCATACCAAAACAGTACCAGACGCTGGTGAAGGCTCACATGAATGGTGGTAAAACTTTCAGCTACATGACAGTTAGACTTACAATTCACCAATATTACAATAGGTTAGCTTGTTTAGAACTATTTGGCAGCAATTCAATTGCAAATTTAAACACACATTCAGCACTGGTATATGTAATTTATAATCAATGTATTATTAATCAAATATTAATAACAATAGTTATTAAGCAGTTGCCAAGTAATAATGCTGCAATAATTAACTAATGATTACAGTATAACAAACATATAATTACATACTATATTTTCCAAACAATTAACTTGTAATAACAATGTCCTTTGTAATTCAAAATATTACCCATATAGTTTTACCTCTGACTTTTGAAAATTATAGACTTCCTGTACTAGAAATGGGCATGCTGTCCATGTGTTTGTATTGTTGGAAAGCATGGCCATTACTGGGTAGCCTATGTTCTGAACTTGCTTGCTTGTAACAATGTGTACAACACCAAATGCTAAATGCTAAAGATTAAAATGATGGCAGATCAATTTAAACTTAAACAAACTGTAATCAAAGTGAATTCACATTCATATATAAACAATACAAAACATCAGCAAGTAAAATTAGGAAAGATCCATTATGTCTTTGAAATAAAATTGGCTTTTCTAGCGCATTTCAATGGAAAGTGTCACAAATTTCTCTCCAGTGACTGTTCCTCTGAGACTGGGCTACAGACGTAATCCCAAATTTACACGGAATGAAGCTGACCCTAAACCATGCAGACCATGACCAGATTACTGTGCGCAGTTCACCAAATCTTTCCACACAGCACGTCATGATACAGCCCTGCACTTTTTGAAGAGCTTTAAGGCAATTTTCTGCAACAGCTCTTTAATAATCTTGTGACATGGCCCTTGAGGAAAAAGGCACAAGCCAGCTGTCATCATGCAGTAAAACTACACCTAAAGAGGGGAATAAAATAGTCTATAATATCGGAACTCAAAAAACAGTTTAGCAGTAACATATTTATATATGCACTCTTGACTGTTTCATTAAACATTTTAGGCCATTTGTCAAAATGTTTTTCAATTTGTTTTTCTCACATCGCACTAATAATTAAAAATGCTCTTTTCTTAAATGGAGCAGGTAATGGTGCTTACGGTTTAATGATAATCAATAGTTTAGTTGATGAGATCGGGAGGGCAATGCAGCTGTTCAAATGGGTTGAGAAAAGGGAATTAACTTGTGAATGATTATCTGAACATTATATTGATGAAATAATGGTGCAAAACTCATTTTGCTTTTGGAAAAGGCATCATTCCAATACTAATATATTCTGTTAAATCTAATCATATTTAATTGAATCTACTTATACATTGTCATATTTGGGAATACAATTTTACTAGGGGTGAGTCCAAATTCAAACCCAAAACCAGAGCGAATAGGGGTACAGTTTTGGTGAGTTGATTTTTAAAAAAATGAACTAAATCTGCCTCTGAATAACTGAAGAAAGTGTTCAGTGTTTGCCTGGAAAAAAAAGTCAACCATTTTATTTCTTGAACTTGAAAGAACAGTCTTATTCAGTGTTCAGTTCAGATTTATATAATAGGCAGACTCACAGTATGGGGTTCCGGTGTTGGACTGCCAACTTTTCGCAGTTTTCTTGAAGTGTTTCTCTGACTTTAAATGCAGAAACATGGCTACCAAGAGAAAAGTTTCTGTCACATTTTGTTAATGGATTTCAAGCAAAAAACCATAACACCTGAAAAAACTTTTTTTTTTTAATTGTAATGTTTACGGTAATTGTAGACATTTCACTAAATGAACATTTGAATTTGAATAAGGCAGCGTTCATGTTTTGTGGCAGATAGAAACCTGCTGCATTAAAAGGATAAAAGCAGGACCACACTGGAGATAATCTGAATAATAAATGCTGATTCAAAACATTTCACTGTTCCATCTCCTCCCTGGGGGGTTAAGGGTGAGTGATCTTTGGGAGCTGATTCAATGAGGACGTGGAGTTGTTGCTGATTGTGTGTGTGGTGCTGTTGCCAGCTGTAGATGACACTGAAAAATAAAGAAAAATAGAAATTGTTGTTAAATATTAAAGATGTGGTCCCAACCTTTATTCCTGAACAGAAACAGAGGAAACACACGATAAGGTAAATCATGTTATATCTACTGAGGCATTCTTATCAATCCTGTTCTGCTCAATCCAGACATCTGCTTATGCCATACGTTTATTAATTATAGAAAACATGATTGATGATTGCATGATGGATAATTTCTGTCTCTACTGGATCTAGTATGGTGCATGCTGTAAAATGTATCACATGAATTTTCATATCCGTTTGAAGATCTTTGCCGTTTCATTCCCATTCAATGGCTATCCCTGTCTAACTCAAAATGAGATATTTTGATGTACTGTCTAAGACTATTATTCCACCCCCAGGTTACAACTCATTGGAGCATAACTAGCATTCTACTGAACATTACTGCTTTTTTTTTTTTTTTTTTTTTAAATCTAATGAACATATGTTTCAACTATAAACATTGTTTGCAATAATCAGTGTCTTATTACTTTACAGTTATCTTGCAACTAGGCTATATCAAAGTCCTTAAGCGACAGTGTTATGCTCCAATTGCATATCAATCTGAAATAGCTTTTATAAACATCTGGCCTTTTTTTAAATTTTTTTTTTAGTACTGCTACTAGAGTTATGCAAGGTTTCCTATAGACTGTTGATGTGTTGACATGCATCAGTGCATAGATACCTTGCCCTGTCTTTCTACCAGCTGCTGAACTTCTCAAAAGACAGAAAAAATAAAACAATAACACAATAAAGTGTTTTTTTTTCTTTGCAACCTTGTCTTTTAATTTTGCTACGCCATAATAATGGCCTTGTCTCCCTCAAGGAATCATTTCGTTAAAACAAAAAATCTGTTGCTGTAAAAGTGTCAAAGCCTTAATAACTAGGTGAAAATCCCCCGCATAAACTTCCTGCAGATTGAAAGTATGTATATTCTATTATAGAGCACAAAAAGTAAAAGTGGCTATATTTGTGAACTTCATTAAAGAAGTCACAGGTGTATATATAGCGACGGCGGCAGCAGACCCTCGGGAGGCAGCGGACCCTCGGGAGGCAGTGGACCCTCGGAAGGCGACGGCAGCAGCGGACCCTCGGGAGGCTGCGGACCCTTGGGAGGCAGCGGACCTTCGGGAGGCGACGGCGGCAGCGGACCCGCGGGAGGCAACGGCGGCAGCAGACTCTCGAGAGGCAGCGGACCCTCGGGAGGCGATGGTGGCAGCGGACCCTGGGGAGGCAGCGAACCCTCGGGAGGCAGCGGACCCTCGGGAAGCGACGGCCTCTTCGCGGCCGGGCATTTTTTCCCTGTGCTCCCCTCAGCAGCCTATGCAGAGGCTGCTGAGGACCGCCAGTATCCTGTCCTGGTCCTTCTGGTGGTGAAGGGAGAGGCAGCTCCTGCTCCACCTCAAGTGGTAGTGAAGGTGAAACCAGCAGGCATCTCCCTCTGCTGGGGGAAGTGAAACCAGCAGGCATTCTACCTCTGCTGGGGAAAGTGGGAGCAACAAGTAGTCCTCCCACAGCGGTGGAGGCTGAACCAGCAGGCATTCTCCCTCTGCTGGTGGAAGCGGGAGTGACAAGCAGTCCTCCCACAGCACTTGAGGCAAAAATAAAAGCAAACAGACACTGACAAACAGGGCACGAACACTAAACTCAAAACAAGTACGGTGCTGGTGCTTCCAGCACTCGTAGCAGTTATTATTATTATTATTATTATTATTATTATTATTATTATTATTATTATTGTTTTTACCTCCTCACTCTCTCCCATTCTTTTGCCCCCTGAACACACAACCCCGAGTGAGTAAAACATGCTTCTATTTATACTGTTGTGCCGGGATTCAATTACTAATTAATTATTCACTTGAATCCCAGCACGTGAACTAATTTGTGCAATCCCGTGCTCACATACTATGACATACTTTATCTGCACGTTAAATGATTATGAAATTCTAAATACAACTATATATTTTAAACCACTCGTGCTACACAGACCCATTTATATCCCGTGCACCAATACCTATACACCAACATTAACACACCAGACGCAACACACAACACATAACACACACACGGGCGGGGCACACTGCCACAAATACATATGATTCGTTTTTCTTCACCTATTCACACAAAGTGTTTAGCAATTTTAGCCCCACCCAGTGCCAGTGCTGCGATTTACTGGGCCCTGGTGCAAGACTAGACCCCCCAAAATGAGGTGTATCTTGTCTTTCTAACTCAAACACAGGCTAATATATCAGCAATTAAAATGTAAGGGAGGTACCTCACACTGCTGGCCCAGGAAGTGCTGTCTGTCTTGGGCAAACCTTTCCCAAGGACTCGGCGGTGGCTGTCCACATTCTTTTTCTCAAGAACGAAAAGAACCTCGCAGAAGAAGACCCCCCTCATGACAAAATAAATCAAATTCAAAATTATTTTTTCACCAGAGTACTTCTATTTTCGCCAGAACAGCTGCTTTTTTCGTGAGAAGAATTCATTTTTCGTTAGACGTGTGCGATAAAAGATTTAAAAAAATAAAATAAACACATTTCCTACCACAAAATGAAAAGACAATGTTACACTCTACTTTTACAAAAAAATATATGATTTTCAGGCAGTTTAAAAAAAAAATTAAACTGAAAACAAAATGTCTGCCTCACAAACAAAGATTTTTTTCTGACGAAAGAAGAATAGACCCTCTTGAAAAAGGATATTTTTGTCGTGAGGTCAATTCCTTTTTTGATATCAAACATCTAACTCCAAGAGCTGTATGGAGCATGCTCAGAACCAACATTTCAAATCCCTATAACTCAGGAATAGATTCATATTTTTTCACCAAACCAGAAAAAAGGCACTATTCTGAGCCAGTCTAACCAAGGGGCCACAAATTCCAAATTTTCATGCAAATCCATTGCATGAGTTATTAAAGTACAGAAATTTTAACATTAAACTGCCTACTCAACCCTAACCATAGTGGAGTTACAGTTGTTTGTAAAATCATATTCTTTTGCTTTCAATTTATATTACAGATAGTAACAAACTAGAAATATTGGTATTCTCACACTGTGTACTGCAGATTAGGTCTTTGTTAACCGGGGGACCATCAATATATCGAAGTGGTTTAGACAAAAGTATGTTTTTGTACATCGGCATATTACAAATGTACCCTGCTTTTCAAATTTCACGAGAAATGTCAATCGCCTCAAACCATTAATTTCCGCTCAGACAAGATCTGCACATTACAACTCCCAACATGGCTGCCGTTGATCAAACTAGTGTGTCTCAGGGCAAATTGTTTGATTATCAGCATTCAGACATATGTGGCGGCTAATATGGAGAGACAGGAGAGGGAGATTAAACAAGTCGCAACACAAAACAAGACTTGCAACCGGGGTACATTTGTAACACGTAACATGTACCAAATAATTTCTTCGTCTAAACCAGGGTACACTTCAATGTATATAATCGAAATTTAGCCAGTGTACATTCCGCTTGTACCCCAGTCGTCAGACCCAATCTGTCTAAGTACTTCAATTAGTTAGTCAGCAGTGAAACAGTTAATGCGAGAGATAGGGTGAGATTCAGCTGCCTGTTCACCACAAGACCCTTCCGACATACTCTGATCTTCAGGAGGAACTTTTGTGTTTATTTCCTGTCCGATTCTCTGTTTTTATTTTTTGTGGAATATCAACAACAAAAAATTGGACTAATAAGGTCTAAATATCGGCTTCTCATATCAGTTTCCCGTTCTTCTAAACTGGAATATGACACAAAACAAAACATATGAAAGGGTAGGTTTTATTAATTTATTTTAATAGCTTCAATGTCTTTAACATTGGTGACAGTGAAAGAGAAACCCATCTACTGGACAAGATTAGAGATACCCTGAAGCAGTGCTTCTTTGTGATTTAGGTCTATAACACAGTCCAGCAAGACCAATGTTCCTAGAGCTGTCACTGACATTCGTTCCTTTGTTTACCCTCACCCAGGACAGTGAGCATGTTGTCTTTGTTATTAACATCAATACACATCTTACAGACCGCAATTTGTGTTTCATATGAAAGTGTATCTTAATAGATGGCAATTCTCTGGTGAGATACTATATAATTCACGAGGTGATCCATTTAAAGAAATATATCTAGCCATAAACAAAGATATTTAAAGCCACCAAAGTTTTTCCTTTTTTTTTTTTTTTTAAACCATACTGATGTCATTAATTTAATATTCAAGAAACCGTATAGCACTGAAAATCCTAATAGAAAAACATTATCGTAGTGTTCATGGTTCCATGGAAACATTTTTTTGAACTTCAAGGATTTCTGTCAATGCAGCCCACTTATTGTTATGCTGTCCTTGAGAGTTTGTCATTACTTTTGTGATAATGTGCTGTAGGTCATAATGGTAGAGAGTTTGAAAGGATCCATTATAGCTCAAGTTAGGATACTGTAACCTTGTATCAGAGAAAGTATTTTAATTGTAGAAAGATTTACAGTAGAAATCTGCCCAGATCAACCTTCTCTAAAGCTAATTGTTCCCATGTATTCAATTAATGTGCTTTATGTTGTCCACTACAAATAACGCATTTCAGATCTTTTGATATATCTGTTTTGAGACTCTATGTATCAGTATTATGGAAAGCAAACAGACCCCAAGCTTTTTAAATACTATACTTGTGTATAGAGTTTCTGCACATCTGTTTGCTTTAACATGTTTTAATTGAAATGGAAAGAAACATGTTAAAATGTGTTAATTACTCAACAAGAAATTACCCATTTCCCTAATGTCTCCTCTGCTCACCCCTCCACTAGATCTCAATATCTATGTCAAGCCAAACTCATTTGTACAACCCACCTCTTCTTTAGTTTCAGTGAATGGATTCAACGCTTCTAACCAATGAACATCCACATTGAGTGATTTAGGAGTCAATCATTTGAAACAGGCTTTTTATAACCGGAATTGATTTGCTATCAACAGAGAGATTCATATCATTATAAGCAGGTTATAGGTTATGTAAATACAGTCACGCAGAACCATTGTAATAAAGTGTGTCCAGCATAAAATACTTTAGCTTTAATAAAGATGAGTCGCTTATTAACAGGTTGTGATCTCATTTGTACATTCTGCTTGTTTATTTAAAAATGAATGTTTGGCCAGTTTAAAAGCCAATTTAGTTGTTTCACAGGAAAAAAAAAAACAGTAAATTAAATCAATTTTACTATTAACACGTTTCTCAGTTGTGATTGAGATACAGAAATGGCTTAACAGGTAACAACTGAATTATTAAAGGAGAGCAGAAAAGTCGAGGTAAAGCACCAAAAATAAGAAGCCCTAATTATAGTATATATCTATCTCATGCTAAATTATGAGTTTGATAGATGACATTTTCCTGTGAAAGTTCCCTTTCCGTAGTAATTTACATGACAATGCTTAATGAACATTTAACTAGCTAAAAAACCAAAACACTTGACATAAACACAGTTGTTTTCCAAGGGATAACAGTAACAGATTGTATAGCTAAATGTGCAATTTAATTTGTATACTATCATTAAGCACAGTATGGATGGGGGGACCCTGAAAGCTCTGCTACAGCTGGTGTGCCGGGTAAGTCATACAGTCAGGAGAGCGCAGGTTTACGTCCTGGCTGTGCCAAGTTGCTGATTTTTGCTTCAGTTTCTATAGGGAGCTGGTTTCTTCTGGGTTTGGAAGGTCAAAACCTGATAAATAAGTACCCTGGCTGTGCCAAGTTGCTGATTTTTGCTTCAGTTTCTATAGGGAGCTGGTTTCTTCTGGGTTTGGAAGGTCAAAACCTGATAAATAAGTAGTGACTTATAAACGGTGCCTTTTAATTCTTTGTATAAACACACATTTCATTTTTTTTTACACATTTTTACATTCAAAGTTTGTTTTTTTTTGCACCTGGCCCAGCTTCCAGAGGTTCATTTTCTTTTCTGTACCAAAAGCTTTTAGTCTTAGCCCTTGGGGTCTGTGAAACCAGCCTAAAAGTGCTGCTTTTCGAGTAGCAACAAACAGTACAAACAACCATCTTATCATTTTATCTCAGCTTTTCCTTAATTTGTATTTTTCTCCTGAAGTTGTTTGTAATGTATTTAGAATCTCAGATACTGGTGATGCAATGACAGATCTCTGGTAACAATGGCATGCTGTTCCTGAAAACAACGTTAAACAATATTCAGAGCACCACCTAGAGGCTTCTGTTTGTAACTTGAATATATTAATACTTGCAATACACACAATATGTGAAGAGGATTACATTTTATATTATATTGTTATGGCAAAATGTCAGAAAGAAGTATAGAAACAAATCTGAACATCAAGTTAGAAGATTTTAATCATTGTGATTCATTGCTGAAAATGATTGGGAGCCTATCTGTGTTTGTTTTCAGCAGGCAATAATGACTGTGCTTCTACAGCTATTGCGACTCTTAATTTTAGTAAAGAGAAGATTTTATGAAGAATGATGATTGCTGTTTTATTTTCAATACTAGGTGTTCAAGCTATTACTCAGATAAGAGTTATGTGGTTTTCTTGATAATGGCATTGTTTTTTTAGCTTCTGTTACAGTGAAAGGCTTTTAGGGTTATTAATTTATATTAGTTGTACGCATCACTAAACTTTAACAGGATTTTTTTTAATCAAATACAAATATTTATTTTAGAAAAGAATAAATTAAAGATTTATAGTAGCTGACATTCTATAGAACTACGCAGCTTACAAAATGCGGTAAGGTGCTTGCCTATGGCTACACATGTGTTGACCCCCCAAGGCCCGCCTCTCAACCACTCAGAGAGAGGGAAAGACAATACCCCCTCACCCAACCTGTCTGTGTCATTGCCATGATTGGCAGACAGAACTTACGAGGCTCTCTACCTCCCCCTGCAGGATCATGCATGCGTCAGATAGCCAGCACAGATCTCACCCTGTTATAAACCTCTTAAACGTTATATTTGATTTACGGATATCAAAAGATCATCTCATGGAAAAATGAAAAGGGAGATATTACTATTTTTTTCAATATTGTCACAACCTCTGAGGCATTATACTGTAGTACTAGTTGTTGTCTATCCTTGACAACCAAACCACGCCCCTGTCTTGACTGCTCATGAATATGTATGAGTGTGGCAATTTCTGTCTGCACTTCGGCGATAAAGAACTCTTGTCAGGCCAGGTGAAAACATCGATCGTAGAAATAATAACACATATGTGTTAAGGAGGGGTGTCTCTAAATAAATCTAGGTGAATCATTTACTTCACTATCCAGTGCGTTGTTACTGCTGAACAAGCTGCTTAAAGATGCCGAAAATGATAAAAACCACCCTAACATCGGGTCAATGAGTTTGGCAATAGCCATCCAGATGAAAAGACTAACTCGGAGATAAACTAATATGAATACTATTTTTTGGTTTGTATTATTATTACACAGAAGTATTTGTAATGTTTAAAGTAAAATGGTAAGTGTGTTTATATTATTGATTGATGGCACTGATGAGCGTGTAACTTCCTTAGAATTTAAATGTGTACCGATAAATACTTCCTGTGTTAACTGTTATTCAATAGTACTGTTTATTTTAATTGCGGAATAACGCAGATGTTTATTGTTTTTATCCCTGGTGATGACATAGCCAATTTATTGATCTTGATTTCCTGAAGAATGTCACAGACAACCTTTAATGGTCAGGTTGTCCCCCCTAAAACGTCACAGCCAGCCTTTCCTGAGCTAGCTGTCCCCCCCTCAAGTGACCACTTTATTGTGCCAGGTGTCCTTTGTTTGATAGGTTAATGTTTTTCAAAGCTAAGGATTGGCTGACAGTATAATTTGTGCATTGTACTTTAACCTGTTTAATTCTGAACAGACCTGCAGGTATAATTGCAGGTATGTGGAAAAGAGAGGTTTTATTCATAAATTAAACCTAATTTTTTGTTTTTCCGTTTTCAAGATTCCGCTTCGGTAGTTCCATTGAAGATAAAGGCAGAACTACCATAGGAGGCTGTGGAAGGGTGGTGGACAATTCACTGGCACACAGGAGACAGAACTTTATTTGTAACGGCACCTGTAGGCATTGTTTTATTTTAGCCCGCAGAGGGCGCTGTTGTCCGTGGCCTGAATACCGGCAACGGTAATCAGGTCCACTGGAATACCAACACAGGTAAACAATTCACAATGCGGATGCACTCACAGGTGCTCTGAAAATAATAATAATGAATGACAAAAAGTGAAAGAAAAAGGGAAAAAACACAGTAATAAAACTACAAAATAAAGGTGTTGCACTCGGCAGCGTTACCCCGACCATCGCTATCCGCACGGCACAGGTCTCCGTCCTACGCTCACTTGTTCCCTCAGTATACTATATGGATATTCTCCGGTGTTCTGCCCAAGTCTTTTCCCCGCTACTAAAAAATAAATAAATCTTGCTTTCTTTTTATTTAGTTTTGTTTTGGTCCTCTCTGGCTGTGCTTGGTCTGGCAGCAGCGCTTCCGCTGGCTCGTTTCTCGTCTTAGAGGGGCAGATAAGAGGGAACAACAGAGCGTTATTTAAAGGTTCAGCAATCCCCCAAGGCCCGCCTCTCAGCCACTTAGAGAGAGAAAAATCCAACACACCCTCTTCCCCTCCTCTCCATGTCATTGCCATGACTGACAAGCGGATCTACAAGGCTGCTGCCCTCTTCCTGCAGCACCATGCATACATCAGACAGTCAGTACAGATCTCCTCTGTTACAGAGGCATATTCTGCATAAACAGTAACATACGCTACAATTACATATATGTCCCACTGCATTCCTATTGAAATGCATAATTGCAGGGTACACATAAGATCCTTAGATATCTTTAAACCGTGGTTATACAAAAATAATGTGTGGTATTACTGAAACTGTAATATAATTCTATGTATCTCTCTCTGATATAAAGATTCCATTATTTCCTCACAAACAACCTTTGTTGATTTCCTTTACAAAGTATTTAAAACAATATTCCTGGAGAAACCAAATTGTTAAAATCAGATAATAAAAAGTATGTCAGTCAAAAACTATAAGCGAGGCAAGGTGGTTATCAGTATCATTAACTGTTTATTGACCTGTCCTGCGCAGAGGGAGCACAGCAGTTAGACTAAATTTCCTGCTTGTTTCTTTTCTCTAATCAATGTCAGCTGCTCTCCAAATCAGAGTCCCACCTTCTTAAAGGAATTTATTTACACAATTATAGAGAAAAAAGAAAAATGATTCAATAAATATGTGTTATGGCATTACCTTCTCTGAAAGACTTTTGTCCAGCTGTGGTTCAGAAATGCAAGTTAATTGGACAAATTCCGCAGTGGGAAGAGTTAATGGGACATGGATAAAAAAAAAAAGTGAAGCGATGGATTATCTTGTCTGTATAGTAAATGACATGTATAATGACACACTGGTGGCTGTTGTTATTGTTACAGGAAAATAGATGTTGCAGGTCAAAACAGCAAGACAAGTAAAAAGACAGATCAAAACATTTATAAAAGGGGCATGTAATCTAGCTGTCGATTGGTCTTGAAAGTGATGGACAATTAAGCTGCTTGAAGTTTGTATTAAAGACTTTGAGCCATGTGTAATTCTTCAGTGGATGCATGGACTGTACATTTAAAATTTTTCCAACTTCCGAAATTTCACAGGATACAGTGAACTTGTGATGGTGAGGCCGTCTGTCTCCACGCAAACAGAATTCAGCCAACAAAGGGAGTTCAGTGGCCATAAGGGTGTTTACGTACATGTAAATTTGTGACTATAAAATTCAATGTGGATTTGAAATGCAGATGACTGCTTACACAGGCCTGTTTCCCAGGATGGGGAAGTAACAGTTACAAAAAAAAAAAACATTAATTCACAAACAATTCACAATCATTTCCTCGACAGTAGATTCCCTCCAACAGGCAGACAAGCCAGCCATGTGAGAATGTGGCTAGACTGGTTAGTCTGATCATGTTCATGTAAGAATGTGGTCAAGCCATATTGGATAATTCATTGGCAATTTGGCTTGGCCACATGTATAAGTAGGTCTCAGCCTCAGCTAAGCTCAAACTCTTTCTCAGTAGTCGGTTTATGGACTCAAGAGTAGCAGGTTCTTTATACCAGTTCACAGAGGTAGTGCTGCTTTGGTGATTTTGTTTTGTATTTGTTTGTTATTTGTGTAAATTAAAGTGTGCTACCAAGCATTTATCTGCATACCCAGCATCTGCCATATCTGCCGCTAGCCAGCCTGGCAGCAGCCCTATGGTTTTACACTTCTGTTTTGTTGCTTTTTTTGTAATAATCTTTCTAGATCTGAAGAAAATTTAAAAATAAATAAATAAATAAATAAATAAATTAAAAAAAACACACAGATTCATCGTAAATTCATGTGCAACAGCAACCCATTGTAATTCAAGCACATTTTACTATGGTGGCTCATTAAGGAGAGTTGTGTTATGTCAAGAATAAAGATCAGTTACCTCAGAAACATTTCAAACCAGGATCTAGCGTTAACCCATTTGTATTTTTTTTTTCCATCTTCTCAAGGAGGCACTGTATTTTACACAATGAGTGTTGGAATGATTGGTGTAATAATGACTTGATTATTAATTGTTGGTAATTAGCCCCTGCTTAAAAGCAGGGGAATCCCTGTAGCCAGGGTGGGGGTAGTGCAAGGTGTAAAGAACAGCACATTATATATATTTTTTATAATTTGATTTGCAATGTGTTCATTGAACTAAAAGCACCTACTAACATTTTGTTGTAGACATAAACAAAAAGTTTGCATAAATGCACCTAGTAAGTATAACATTAAAAAAAAAAGTTAGTGGGAAAATATATTTTGTTTTTGCAAAATTGTTTAAACAATCATCAAATAATAAAGCATTTGTTTTTTTAAGGAAGAGAATGAAATTGTTTGGTACTGAAAAAGTATTTTTATGCGATATACCTAATCTTTAAAAACAGATATTTTTACTTTTTTATTGCATTTCATTCTGACGCCACATATTTCTTTAAAATCCTTTACAGCTGTGATGGTAATTACTTTTTCTGCAAGCACCTCAAGAAAATGGCTTAAAATGTAAATATTATAAAATGAATCGCATTGCTGTTAATGGTTTCCTGTTTGTAGTAACTGTAGGTAAACATTTGAATAGGTAGATTGTGTTTTGAATCACTTTGGCTTTTAATCATCCATTTAGTGTTGACTTTATCCAAGGTGTCAAGTTAACCACGGGAGCACATGAGCCATGGCATTAACATTCATACAAGTAACAGAACTCACACATTTCCAGTATTAGAGTATTTACAAGTTTATTTTTAATTAAATTACCTTATTAAAATGGTTGAAAGAACTGCAGTGAATGAATCAATTGCAGTATACAGTACTGCACAAACTCGGTATAACTCATATAGATCGATTGAAATAAGAATTAATAAAATAAGTACAGTGTTATTTATATGAAAACAATCCAACCACAAACTGATGACTATACTTTCAGTTATTGGCTTGTACATTCTAATTTGATGGCTTAAATAGCAAAAGTTAACAAACGTACATGAATTGTGAACTGATAATGTTACCACATGCACTTGGTAGTTGCAAATGAATGAACGATCAGTACCAGTGTCAATATATATATATATATATATATATATATATATATATATATATATATATATATATATATATATATACAGTATTGTGCAAAAGTTTTAGGCAGTGTGAAAAATGCTGTAAAGTAAGAATGCTTTCAAAATAGACATGTTAATAGATTATATTTATCAATTAACTAAATGCAAAGTGAGTGAACAGAAGAAAAATCTAAATCAAATCCATATTTGGTGTGACCACCCTTGCCTTCAAAACAGCATCAAGCATCAATTCTTCTAGGTACACTTGCACACAGTTTTTGAAGGAACTCGGCAGGTAGGTTGGCCCAAACATCTTGGAGAACTAACCACAGTTCTTCTGTGGATTTAGGCAGCCTCAGTTGCTTCTCTCTTCATGTAATCCCAGACAGACTTGATGATGTTGAGATCAGGGCTCTGTGGGGCCATACCATCACTTCCAGGACTCCTTGTTCTTCTTTACGCTGAAGATAGTTCTTAATGACTTTCGCTGTATGTTTGAGGTCGTTGTCATGCTGCAGAATAAATTTGGGGCCAATCAGATGCCTCCCCTGATGGTATTGCATGATGGATAAGTATCTGCCTGTACTTCTCAGCATTGAGGAAACCATTAATTCTGACCAAATCCCCAAATCCATTTGCAGAAATGCAGCCCCAAACTTGCAAGGAATCTCCACCATGCTTCACTGTTGCCTGCAGACACTCATTCGTATGCACGCCTCCAGCCCTTCGGCGAACAAACTGCCTTCTGCTACAGCCAAATATTTCAAATTTTGACTCATCAGTCCAGAGCTCCTGCTGCCATTTTTCTGCACCCCAGTTCCTGTGTTTTCGTGCATAGTTGAGTCACTTGGCCTTGTTTCCACGTCGGAGGTATGGCTTTTTGGCCGCAAGTCTTCCATGAAGGCCACTTCTGACCAGACTTCTCCGGACAGTAGATGGGTGTACCAGGATCCCACTGTTTTCTGCCAGTTCTGAGCTGATGGCACTGCTGGACATCTTCTGATTGCTAAGGGAAGTAAGCATGATGTGTCTTTCATCTGCTGCAGTAAGTTTCCTTGGCCGACCACTCGCTCACGGTCCTCAACGCTGTCTGTTTCTTTGTGCTTCTTCAAAAGAGCTTGGACAGCACATCTGGAAACCCCTGTCTGCCTTGAAATTTTGCCAGGAGAGACCTTGCTGATGCAGTATAACTACCTTGTGCCTTGTTGCTGTGCTCAGTCTTGCCATGGTGTATGACTTTTGACAGTAAACTGTCTTCAGCAACCTCACCTTGTTAGCTGAGTTTGGCTGTTCCTCACCCAGTTTTATTCCTCCTACATAGCTGTTTCTGTTTCAGTTAATGATTGTGTTTCAACCTACATATTGAATTGATGATCATTAGCACCTGTTTGGTATAATTGTTTAATCATACACCTCACTATATGCCTACAAAATCCCTGACTTTGTGCAAGTGTACCTAGAAGAATTGATGCTGTTTTGAAGGCAAAGGGTTGTCACACCAAATATGGATTTGATCTAGATTTTTCTTCTGTTCACTCACTTTGCATTTAGTTAATTGATAAATATAATCTATTAACATGTCTATTTTGAAAGCATTCTTACTTTACAGCATTTTTCACACCTGCCTAAAACTTTTGCACAGTACTGTATATATATATATATATATATATATATATATATATATATATATATATATATATATATATATATATATATATATATATATATATGTGTGTATATGTGTGTACTGTATATGTGTGTATTTCGAAACATTTAGTACAGGTAGTAACCCTGAAATAAATGCAGCTTGTAGCTCCCTGTGTACTCTGGAAGACTCAGGCAGGACAGAAGCAATACATACAGGCCAGCCAGGGACTACATTTCCCAACAGCCACGTTGACACCACGAACTGCATGACGGGTAATAGCGGCAGCTTTGAAAAGCTGCTGGATTTAGATAATGAGGGTGACGAGGAGAGGTCAAAACACAGCAATATGAACACAGAGATTAAAATACAAGTCGAGAGTGGGACGCTGCACTCTGCTCGAGTCTGTTACATTTCTGAATGGTAAACAAAGAGAACAACAAATAAAATACACTCTTATGACAGTCAGGAGAAACACAACCCAGCAGGGATGGATACAGCACCTGTTTCCAAGGCGGTACGGACTAAGATATTGTGGACTATACCTCGAAGCATTGCCATAAGGAATACAAACCCCGCATGACACAGACCACAGCAATGGAGCACAGCCTACGGACACAGAGCCCTGAATAGTGAGTACGCTGTAACTGTTCTGTCATTACTCACAGATTTTTTGAGGTGCGGGACTGTGTATGTTTTTAAAAAGGGACCTGACCCAAGCCAGTGTGTAGCAGGACTGTAATAAAAGCCAATGAAGTGCAGGGCATTTTAAGTGAGGCATGTGAATGGTGTGTAGCGTGCACGGGGGAAGGCAGCAGCAGGGCTGGTAGGTGACGTAATCACACACAAAGACATAAGCCCGATATACACTCCTTGCAACATAGCAGGCTCTTTTGGTATCGGCGCTATGTTTTTGTGTGAGAGATCCTGGGTTCACGCCCGCCCTCCGTCTGTGTGTGGATCGCCTCGCCTGTTTTAACGGAGATTGCTAAAGGTGTTTATGCCTCCAGTGAACATAATAAAAACTCAGGGATGCCAACTGGGTTTTTAAAAGAAACAAAACTTTATTTTTATGTCCACTACTGTTACAACGCAGTTGACTGATATTAACCTGTACAGCACAGGCCCACCGAGAGGGAGGGGAGGATGGGGAAATTTCCCCGGGGCCCAAAGCTCCGAAGGGGGCCCTGATGAAGGGGAACTTTTTTAAAGATATATCTAAAATATTTTCAAACAACTAGCCCTGCACAAGACCCTTTGCGTTCCCACCGCCACATTAAAAAGAAAAACTCCCGTACTGCACACTGAGCCGATGTGCTTCTGTTGTGTAATGATTTTGAATCCAGGCACTGTCAAACACTTCCTTTCACACAATGATTTGAACTTTCGCATTTCATATTTTACTACACCAGAGGAGGCAGCAGCGGGACATACCAATCCTTCAATCCTCAGCAGTGTTGACTGGCTGGGTAAGGTGTGCCATGCAGTACCGCAGAGGACCACCGGAGGCAGTGGTGAGCACAAACCCGCTCCTAGACTTACTGGACGAACCTAACCCTGCAGCTCCATCTAGTGTGTCCATATTAGAACATCGTCAGTTTCTCACATCTCATCGTCAGTTATCAGGAATTTCTTTGTCATGGATCATTTAGTTTGGCGATCAGTCGTCATTTCTCATCGTCATTTCTCACGTCTCAGCGTCAGTTATCAGGAATTTCTTTGTCATGGATCATTTAGTTTGGTGATCAGTCGTCATTTCTCAATCATTTTT